>CAUYQU010047574.1:0-17390 GCA_963574635.1 Cheracebus regulus | reverse complement strand
GGTGCAGTGGTGTGATCTTGGTTCACTGCAACCTCTGCGCCCCAGCTTCAAGCAATTTTCATGCCTTAGAATCCCCAGTTGCTGGAATTGTAGGTGTATGCCACCATGGCAGCTAATTTTTTTTTTTTTTTTTTTTTAGTGTAGATCTTATTACACCATGTTGGCCTGGCTGGTCTTGAACCCCTGGCCTCAAGTAATCCACCCACCTTGGCCTCCCAAAGTGTTGGAACTGCAAACATGAGCCACTGCACCTAGCTTGTTAGCTTTTGTTAATAGACAAGGTCTCACTATGGCCTCAAACTTCTGGGCTACTTCTGTCTCAGTCTCCTGAGTAGCTGGGACCACAGGCATGTGCCTGTGGCCAGCCTATTTTGGGAGTACTACAACTTGAACTGTAGCCAGCTTATTTTTTTTTTAATCCAGTTGAAATTATGTTATATATTAGGTTTGGTATTTTTTCCCATTTATATAATCATTTTTCACATTCTGTCATTTACTTTTTGACCTTAATGGAATTTATTAGGGAAGGAAGGAAAAGAACCATCGCAGGCAGAAGGAATAATAGTGATATATAAAGATGTACTACAGTGAAAATAATGACATTCAGAGAGAGACTGAGGTAGGCTGAAATTGCCGAAGTGTAGAGTGCATAAGAGGGAGTGGAAGACATTTGGAAAAGGACAGGTAATAGGTTAAACCATAAAGGGCCCTGTTTAATATGCTATAGAGTTGAGTCTAATCTTACAAATAGAAGAAAGCCTCAATCTTACATCTTTTTCAACTTGAGACAATCTATTTAAAAAATATACCATGAGTTTTCATCTCAATTATTTTTTTCTTTTCTTTCATCCACTGGTTTACAAGCAAGTGGGTTTCCAAGAAATACTATTTCTAAAGTTGTTGTCATCCTTACGATTCCCCAGTGTATCCATAAAACGAGGCAAAAGAATGTTCTGCCAGAGTTGGTATGGCTGCAGGGGCTTCTGCTTAGACTTTGGCTCTAAAACCAGAAAGTGAAAGTTTCATGAGAAACAGGCTATTTGGCAGGGCTTGGTGGCTCACACCTGTAATCCTTGTACTTCGGGAGGCCAAAGTGGGTGGATCACCTGAGGTAAGGAGTTGGAGATCAGGCTGGCCAACATGGTGAAACCTTGTCTCTACTGAAAATACAAAAATTAGCCAGGCATGACAGTGCACACCTGTAATCCCAGCTACTTGGGAAGCTGAGGCAGTAGACTTACTTGAGCCTGGGAGGCGAAGGTTGCAGTGAGCTGACATAGTGCCACTACACTCCTGCCTGGGCGACAGAGAGAGACTCAATCTCAAAACAAAAAAACAAACAAACAAAGGATATTTATGTGGACTAACTCTGTACAGGATACTTATTCATTACAAATGGTAAAAGAGTAACTTCACAAAGTTACTAGCAGACACCACATAAACAACTGGTGGAAGTTAACATGACTACTCATAGGAAAAACCAGCACTTGTGCCTCCTAGGGTGCTTACAGAGGAAGCAACAGCATTGCTCTGTGGGATTCCTGCCAACAGCCCATAGTCTGAATCTAAACATGAGGACATATTAGACAAACCAAGTCAGAAGAGAAAAAACTAGCCTGTATTAAAAAATGTTGGCCATGCGTGGTGGCTCATACCTATAAACACAGCACTTTGGGAGGCTGAAGTAGGGAGCTCAGGAGTTCGAGACCAGCCAGAGCAACATGGCAAAACCCTGGCTCTACTAAAAAATACAAAAATTAGCCGGGCACGGTGGTGCATGCCTTTAGTTCCAGCTACTCGGGAGGCTGAGGCTCCAGTGAGCTGAGATTGTGCCACTGCACTCCAGCCTGGGCAACAGAGCAAGATTCTGTCTCAAATGATAATAATAATAATTGGGTCTTTCTTTTCAGAAGCCCCTCTCTCTCACTAGAGAGAGCTAGTCTCCTTTCTCTTTCTTTTGCCTATTAAACCTCTGGCGTGATCTCGGCTCACTGTAACCTACACCTTCCAGGTTCAAGCAATTCTCCCACCTTAGCCTCCTGAGTAGCTGGGATTACAGATGTGTGCCTCAGTGCCTGGCTAATTTTTCTATTTTTAGTAGAAACAGTGTTTCACAGCTGGGCACCATGGCTCACACCTGTAATCCCAGCACTTTGGGAGGCTGAGGTGGGCGGATCACCTAAGGTCAGGAGGTCAAGATCAGCCTGGCCAACATGGTGAAACCCCGTCTCTGGTAAAAATAAAAAATTAGCTGGGTGTGGTGGCATGTGCCTGTAGTCCCAGCTACTCAGGAGGCTGAGGCAGGAGAATCACTTGAACCTAGGAGGTGGAGGTTGCAGTGAGCTGAGACTGTACCACTGCACTCGAGCCTGGGTGATGGGTGACAGAGTGAGATTCCATCTAAAAAAATAAAATAAAATAAAACAACAGGGTTTTGCCACATTGGCCAGGCTGGTCTCGAACTCCTGGCCTTAAATGATCCATTCCCCCTTTGCTTCCCAAAGTGCTAGGATTACAGGTGTGAGCCACTGAGCCCAGCCCAACACTTAGAAATTCTATAAGGGGCTAGGCATGGTGGCGCATACCTGTAATCCCAGCACTTTGGGAGGGCGAGGCAGGTAGATTACTTGAGGTCAGGAGTTCAAGACCAGCCTGGCCTTTAGTAGAGGTGAAACCCCACCTCTACTAAAAATACAAAAATTAGCCAGGCATAATGGCATGCGCCTATAATCTCAGCTACTCAGGAGGCTGAGGCGGGAGAATCCCTTGAACTAGGGAGGCGGAGGTTGCAGTGAGCCGAGATCGCTGCATTGCACTCCATCCTGGGCAACACAGCAAGACTCCACCTCAAAAAAAAAAAAAAAAAAGGAAAGAAATTATGTAACATCATGCTATGGGTTGAATTGTGGGCTCCTAAAAGATATACTGAAGTCCTAACAACTGATCCCTGTCATATGACCTTATTTAAATATAGGCATTTTTTTTTCAGATGCAATAAGGTTAAGATGAAGTCATTTGGACCTTCTTTTAATTTTTTGAGGCAGGGTCTCGCTGTGTCAAGGCAGGGGTAAAGTAGTATGAACATGGCTAATGGCAGCCTTAACCTCCTGGGTTCAAGTGACCTTATCACCTCAGCCTCCTGAGTAGCTGGGACCACAGGTGTGCACCGTCATGGCTGGCTAACTCTTCTTTTTGTAGAGATAGGTTCTCACCAAGTTGCCCAGGCTGGTCCAGAACTCATAAGCGCAAGCAATCCTCCTACCTTGACTTGCTAAAGTAATGGGAGTACAAGAATGAGCCACTATGCCTGACCTCTTTGGGTGGATCCTAATACAATATAACTGGTGTCCTATTAAGAAGACATAGAGAATGTCATGCACTGTCAGAGCCAGAGACTGGCATGATATAGCTGCAACCTATACCTCCCGGGTTCAAGTAATTCTCCCACCTCAGCCTCCTGAGTAGCTGGGATTAAAGGTGTGGGCCTCAGTGCCTTTTTGTTTTTTTAGTAGAAACACGGTTTCATGGCCGGGTGTGGACACCAGGCATCGACAGCCATTGCAAAGTAGTCAGAGGCAAGGAAGGATTCCACCCAGAGTCTCAGAGAAGCATGGTCTTGCTGACACATTGATTTTGGACTTCCAGCCTTTAGAACCATGAAAACGTAAATTTCTGTTGTTCTAAGCCACCCAGTTTGTGGTACTTTGTCACGACAATCCTAAGAAATTAATGTACATGGCTACTTCTAGCAATTCTGGTTTTTCTTTGAGATGGAGTCTCGCTGTCACCCAGGCTGGAGTACAGTGGCGCAATCTCGGCTCACTGCAACCTCCACCTCCCAGGTTCAAGCGATTCTCCTGCCTTAGCCTCCTCAGTAGCTGGGACTACAGGCGCATGCTACCACACCTTGCTAATTTTTATTTTTAGTAGACATGGGGTTTTACAATGTTGGCCAGGCTGGTCTTAAATTCCTGACCTCACATGATCTGCCTGCCTCGGCCTCTCAAACTGCTGGGATTACAGGTACGAGTCACTGTGTCCGGCTGTAATTCTGGGTTTTAAAAAGTTACCTGACATACCATTTATTCCACATTTTCCTGAGGAAACAGCATTCTTAGCTCCTTGGTGCTCATCTGGAGAAGAAACTTTTGTAGTAGCTCTGAGATCCTGGCTTTCCTGCTTTTCATGATTCTGGAATTCAGTGGGATCACTTATTTTTACCTCTGAATGATCCTGCTACAAATTTAAAAAAGGAAATAAAAGATTTCTATGATAAATAAGAATTGCTGCCTTCTAAAGATAAGTACCAAACTGAGGAGATAAAGGGGTGAAAGGAAGAAAAGTAGGAGAATGAGATTTTTGGTGGCAGATTTGGTTCTCTGTATTAAGTGTCATGAGAATATACATTTGAGAATAAGAGATACTAGGGCACATTAACAGGTAAAATAGAAATGGAAAGATTAGCTCTCTTAGCAAGGACAAATGAAGAAACCTAGATAGTCTACTGAGCAAATAACTATATGAAGATAGAAAAGAAAATTAATACAGTGTTTCAGGGCTGGGCATGGTGACTCACGCCCGTAATCCCAGAACTTTGGGAGCTCGAGATGTGTGGATCACCTGAGGTTAGGAGTTTGAGACAAGCCTGGCCAACACAGTGAAATACTGTCTCTACTGAAAATACAAAAATTAGCTGGGCATAGTGGTGGGCACCTGTAATCCCAGCTACTTGGGAGGCAGAGGCAAGGCAGGAGAATCACTTGAACCCGGGAGGCAGAGGTTGCAGTGAGCCTAGATCATGCTTTTGCACTCCATACTGGACAACGAGAGTGAAACTCCATCTCAGAAAACAAAACAAAAGGCTGGGCATGGTGGTTCACACCTGTAACCTATAATCCCAACACTTTGGGAGGCAGAGGAGGGTGGATTACTTGAGGTCAGGAGTTTGAGACCAGCCTGGCCAACACGGTGAAACCCCATCTCTACTAAAAATGCAAAAATTAGCTGGGCATGGTGGTGGGCGTCCTGTAATCCCAGCTACTCAGGAGGCTAAGGTAGGAGAATTGCTTGAACCTAGGAAACTGAGGTTGCAGTGAGCCGAGATCGCGCCACTTCACTCCAGCCTGGCACCTGGCGACAGAGTAAGACTCTGTCTCAAACAAAGAAAACAAAAAAGCACACTTAATGCTTGTTTCTCTTTTCTTCCTATCTACTACACTTAAGTAAACACTTAATGAATGTTCATAGTTATACAACAAATATTTAATGTGAGCTTAATACTTAAAAAGTGCTTCCTGAGGGAGAAGCCCTGAGATGCAGTGATGAGCAGCTGGACTTGGGTCTGGTTTTTTTTTTTTCATTTTTGTTTTGATTTTCTTCAGGTCTGGGTTTTCATGGAGCTTACATTACACAGTAGGCTTATAAACATGTGACATCACATGGGAATTTAAAAAGAAAGTTTCTTAAGAACATGCCAATTTTGGCATAGGTGGTGGTATATTTTTCAGTTTGTAAATATCCATTCACCTGGGAGTCAGGATCCACACGGACAGTCTTGCGCCTTCTCCTTGTTTTAGTGACATGGCCAGTTGGCTCTCTCTCGGCTTGTTCCTGGCTGCTGATCTGTATCTCAGTCTTATCACAAGAGGATGCAGAAGTTTGACTTTCATCCTGAAAAGAGAGGTATTAATCTGCTATGTGCTATGTATATAGTTGTAATGCTCAGAAAGAATCAGAATTTAGACTGAATAAAAAACATATTACAGATGCAAAAGAAAAATTTTAACTCTCTAACACTAAATTGTTGGCAGACAAGAATTATAGAGTATTTAGGCCAGGCACGGTGGCTCACACCTGTAATCCCAGTACTTTGGGAGACCATGTCAAGTGGATCACCTGAGGTCAGGAGTTTTTTGATGGCTGGAAAACTTGGTCCATTGTTATTCTTTCACACCAAAATGAAATCTGGAGGGATCATTTTATTTTGTTATATTTTTTGGAGACAGGGTCTTATTCTGTCACGCAGGCTGGAGTGTAGTGTCACAATCAGGGCTCACTGGAGTCTGGACCTTCTGGGCTCAGGCAATCCTCCCACTTCAGCTGCCTGAGTAGCTGGAACTATATAGGTGTGCACCACACCTGGCTAATATTTTGTATTTTCTTTGTAGATAATGGGGTTTTGCCATGTTGCCTGGGGTCGTCTAGAACTCCTGGGCTCAAGGGATGTGCCCACCTCAGCCTCCTGAAGTGCTGGAATTACAGGTATAAACCACCATGCCTGGCCATGAAATTAAAGATTTAAGTGCAAAAGTTGAACTATAAAAGCACTAGAAAAGAAATAGGTGAATATATTATCATGAATGTGAGGAAGTCCTTCTTTTTTATATTTATTTATTTATTTTTTGAAATAGAGTCTTGCTCTATTGCCCAGACTGGAGTGCTGTGACCCAATCTCAGCTCACTGCAACCTCTGTCTCCTGGGTTCAAGAGATTCTCCTGCCTCAGCATACTGAGTAGCTGGGACTACAGGCACGTGCCACCACGCCTGGCTAATTTTTTGTATTTTATTTTTGAATAATTTTTTGAAACAGATGGGGTTTCACTGTGTTAGCCAAGCTGGTCTTGATTTCCTAACCTCGTGATCCTCCCACATCAGCCTCCTGAAGTGCTGGGATTACAGGTGTGAGCCACAGTGCCCAGCTGAGGAAGTCATTCTTAAGCATGTTATCCTACCTGGAAACTATAAAAGAAAACCTAGATTTGGTCTTGGTGTTTATGTATTTTGTTATAAGTAAATGCTAATTAAAAAAAATAAACCAATACAAACATATGGCTGAAAAAAATCAAATATCATAGAAAAGATTGTAATGAAAGCAATTGGGGCTGGGCGTGGTGGCTCAACTATAATCCCAGCACCTTGGGAGGCAGATAGGAAGGATTATTTGTGGTCAGGAGTTTAAGACTAGCCTGGCAAACATGGTGAAACCCTGTTTCTACTAAAAATACAAAAAATTAGCTGGGCATGGTGGCATGCATCTGTAATCCCAGCTACTCGGGAGGCAGAGGTTGTAGTGAGCCCAGATCGCACCACTGCACTCGAGCCTGGGCGACAAAGTGAGACTGTGTCTCAAAACAAAAAAGAAAAAAGAAAAGCCATTGGTTTTCTGCCCAACCTTGTTATTCATGAGGCTTAAGTTCAGGTGGTTATTGATATATTTCTAGTGATTTGCTGACAGGATGGGATATTCATTCATATTTTCCTATTTTTAGTGCCTATCACATGCTAAAGTTTAGCTTATTTGTACTCTCATCTCCCTAAGAGAATTATACCACTTTTGTCACTTTATTAGTTACTTTTACTGTTTTTTAATTTTGAGACAGAGTTTTGCTCTTGCTGCCCAGGCTGAAGCGCAATAGGGTGATCTTGGCTCACTGTAACCTCCACCTCCTGGGTTCAAGCAATTCTCCCGCCTCAGCCTCCTGAGTAGATGGGACTACAGGTGCATTCCACCACACCCAGCTAATTTTTGTATTTTTTTGTTTTTGTGTTTTGGATGGAGTCTGGCTCTGTTGCTCAGGCTGGAGTTCAGTGGCGCGATGTCAGCTCTCTGCAACCTCCACCTACCAGGTTTCAAGCACTTCTCCCACCTCAGCCTCCCAAGTAGCTGAGATTACAGGCGCATGCCACTGTGCCTGGAAGATTTGTTTTCTGCAGCAACAGCGTTTTGCCATGTGGGCCAGGTGGGTCTCAAACTTCTGACCTCAGGTGATCCGCCCACCTTGGCCTCTCAAAGTGCTGGGATTATAGGCGTGAACTACCATGCCAGGCCAATTTTTAAATTTTTAATAGAGACAGGGTTTCATCATGTTGGCCAGAGTATTCTCGAACTCCTCTGCCCGCCTCAGCCTCCCAGAGTGCTGGGATTTCAGGTGTGAGCCACCGCACCCGGCTTTAGTTGCTTTTATATATACATTTAAATCTTGTTGCACAGCTACAGACAATATATCCTCTAAGCTACAGATACTGGTATCTTTGTATGTCACTATACCTCTTGTTCTTCCTTTCACTTCTCAAGTTCTGTCATCTATTCATTATTGGTATCAAAGTTGATAACATTTATAATCTGTTTTATAATCTTATTTTTTTCTGTCTCTTTTTGTTTTTTTTGAGACAGGGTCTCACTCCCATTGCCTAGGATGGAGTACAGTGGCATGATCTTGGCTCACTGCAGCCATGATTTCCCAGGCTCAAGTGATCCTCCCACCTTAGCCTCCCCAGTAGCTCAGCTAGGACTACATGGGCACTCCACCACACCCAGCTAATTTTTGTATTTTTTGTAGAGACAGAGTTTTGCTATGTTATCCAGGCTGGTCTCAAACTCCTGGGCTTAAGCAATCTGCCGGTCTCGGCCTCCCAAAGTGTTGGGATTTCAGGTGTTAGCCACCATGCCTGGCTTTGTTATATAACCTTAATTGTATCATCTATGCTTAATCAACCTAGCTTTATTTTAAGAGTTGATAAATCAGTAAGTCATTGTAATACTTTTTAAAAAACAAGCTGGGCCAGGTGTGGTGGCTCACACCTGTAATCCCAGCACTTTGGGAGGCCAAGGCAGGCGGATCACGGAGTCAGGAGATTGAGACCATCCTGGCTAACACGGTGAAACCTAGTCTCTACTGAAAATACAAAAAACTAGTCGGGCATGGTGGCATGTGCCTGTAGTCCCAGCTATTCGGCAGGCTGAGGCAGGAGAATTACTTGAACCCAGGAGTTGTACACCACTGCACTCCAGCCGGGGCGACAAGAGCAAACTCTGTCTCAAAAAAAAAAAAAAAACACAATAAAAGTAACTAATAGAGTGACTAAAGTGGTATAAATCTCTTACAAAGATGATGGCAAGATGAGACTCCATCTTGAGAAAAGTTAAAAAAAAAAAAAAGCTGTTGGCCAGATGCGGTGGCTCATACCTGTAATTCCAGCACTTTCAGAGGCCAAGGTGTTGGCCAGGAACTTGAGACCAGCCTGGCCAACATGGAGAAACTCTGTCTCTACTAAAAATATAAAAAAATTAGCTGGGCATTGTGGTGCGTGCCTATAATCCCAGCTACTCAGGAGGCTGAGGCAGGAGAATCGCTTGACCTGGGAGGCGGAGGTTGCGGTGAGCCGAGATCACGCCATTGCACTCCAGCCTGGTCAACAAGAGCAAAACTCCACCTAAGAAAAAAAAAAAAAGAAATTGGTACAAAGGTAAAATGTTCTAGAGGAGCAATAATTGCATTTTTGCTAGGAAAGTAAGCCCGGGAGGGTGAGGCATGGGAATCACTTGAACTTGGGAGGCAGAGGTTGCAGTCAGCCGAGATCATGCCACTGCACTCCAGCCTAGATAACAGAGTGAGACTCTGTCTCAAAAAAATAAAATAAAACAAAACAACAAGTTGTCAGTTATTCTTTGTATTATCTTCATTTCCCTTAGGGTCATCTTTTTATTTCCTTCTTTTTTAGAGACAATATCTTGCTCTGTTGCTGGATTACAGTGGCTTGCTCATAGCTCACTGCAGCCTCTATTTCCTAAGCTCAACTGACCCTTCTGCCTTACCGTCCCAATCAGCTGGGTCCATAGATATGTGTCATCACACCTAGCTAATTGTTTTGATTTTGTAGAAATAGGGTCTCCTAATGTTACCCAAGCTAGTTGTGAACTCCTAGGCTGAAGTCATCCTCCTGCTTTGGCCTCCCAAAATGCTGGGATTATAGGCGTAAGCTTCTATGCACAGTCCATTTTCTTTTTAGCTTTCCTTAAATGTCTCATGATTGTTGGTTGTCTATTTGTATTTTTTTTTTCTGAGACAGGGTCTCCCTCTGTCACCCAGGCTGAAGTGCAATGGCGTGAGCCACCACACCCGGCCAACAGCATGACTTAAATCATCACTAGTTGTGTGTTAATTGCCCATTAACTGAATATGATTGTTTTGCTAGCTAACAGGTAAACATAAAAAACATTACTCACCTGATTCTCATTTCCTTTTCTTGCCTCATGATTAATGTGGCCTTTCAAGGCTTTTAACAACTTGTCTGCCTGCAAGAGAGATCTTATAATCAGAGCCAAAAATCAAACAAGAAAGACAATGAACATTTTCTGCTGTTCTTGTATTCATTAAATGTACTCTGGTCAGACCACAGGACGAGAACCATTACTTAAATAGAAGAGGGTCTCTGCTCTAAGGAATTTCACACCTGAGTGGAAAAGTTAGACAAGGGAAGAGGCAATTGCAATACAGTGGGGTAAATGCCCATGCTATGAGGCTCAGGCTGTCTTGGGAACATAGGTAGGCATGGCCATTAAAGTTGGGACTGCTAGGGTAGACTTCAGCAAATATCTGCACAGGGCAGTTCTCAGATAAAGATGTGATGTCTCTAATTGCTGAGATCTAAAGGATGAACAGGAGAGCTGAACATAGAGAAACAGGTAGAGGAATAGCACAGCTAGGGAACAATGCGGTGGAGTTTGCAGAACTGAAGTTCAGCGTGGCTGGAGCATGGAGCTGTTGCAGGAGATAGCAAGAGACAATGCTGGGAAAGTGAGCAGAGGCCTGATGTTGCCAAGCCTTGTAAGCCTTTAAAGAGTATGAACTTTACTCTCAGAGAAAAGGGCAATCTCTGAAGAGTTCGCAGCAAGGCAGTGGGTGACCAATTTTGCATTACTCAGAATGATTACTCTACCTGCACAATGTGCAAGATCATTTTGACGGGGATGAGACTAAAGACAAGGAAACAGCTAGGAGGCTAATGTAGGAAACCAGAGATGCTGTGGCCTGAATTAGAGCAGGGTTAAGGCAGTGTGGATGTAGTCAAAACCTTCTTAGGAAGTGAAATCAGTGTGAACATGAGTTGAAGAAGAGGGAAACTTTGTTATGCCAAAGTTTCTGGCTTGGACAGCTGGTGAAGTGTGGTGCGGTACCTAAGATGAGGAATGCAAAAGGTGATAGGGTCTTAGTGGGATGGTTATAGGTCCCTGTGGAGGGAAGGGAACACTGAGCTTCTCTTCCTAACCTAGGAAAGCTTCCCTTGTTGTTCTTTCCTGAAAGAAGAATATTAATTTGGATGGTTACATTTTTCTGTGCTTTAAAAGTCAAGTTTATTGGTTGGGTTCTCTTTTCTTCCTCTTCCACCCAGCCATGCAGTTGAGGGCCAGAGCCATCCTTCTCAACGTGTGCCCAGCCACCAGGTTTGGCTCTATTCTTCTTACACCTTTTATGATGGGCCATGTGTCTAGTAGAGAGAACGGCAAAGATCCTGAAATTTGGTTTGTGCTGAAGCTTTTGCTTGTGGTACAAGT
This sequence comes from Cheracebus regulus, assembly GCA_963574635.1. Taxonomy (NCBI): domain Eukaryota; kingdom Metazoa; phylum Chordata; class Mammalia; order Primates; family Pitheciidae; genus Cheracebus; species Cheracebus regulus. The sequence continues at coordinate 6,054 of CAUYQU010047574.1, read as the reverse complement.
CTAAGCCACATCTTCCAATCCACTATACCAGAATGCTCTGCATCGACTTATCAGGCACCATTTGAGCTAGTAATATAAAGTGGTATCTTATTTTCTACTTGTTCCTTGAACCAGCCTTGGCGTTTTCTCTGGGAAGGGGGTGATCGGCAGGTCAGAATTCAGGCATTCTTGATTCTTCTAACACCTTCTTCATATACCTTCGCAATCTCACCAAACATACAAAAATGAATGAAGTGAGGCACCTGTGGCAGAGCCAAGTGAGGAGACTGAATGATATGAGGTGGTGTTCAAGAGTTGTGCTACAGGTACAGATGTTAGTTATCAGCATATATTCATGCATTCCTTCAACAAGCTTTTATTGTGCTGGGCACTATTCCAGACACTAGAGAGTGATGAATTAAACAGACAAGGTAACTGTCCTCCAGGATCTTCTAGCAGTGGTGAAACAGTCTGTTACCCCAGAAAGCTAGAAATGAATGATTTGACATGAGGTGTTATGAAGCAAAAATAAAACTGGGCAACTAGGGTGGGGTGGGGATGTTACCTGAATTAGGATGGTTGGGAAAGGCCTCTCTGAGGTGGTGTCCTGAACCAAGATGTGAATGAGGCAAAAGCACTCCAAGCAGGGTGAGCACCACAAACAGGAGCCCTGAGATGGACCCATGAGTTGAAGGACAGAAACTGGCTTTAAGGTAGGAGCATGGTGAACGCTGAGGTGGGAGGAAGGCAGGGAGATCAGAGGTGACCAGAGGCTGGGTCAAGTAGAGAGGTAAAGGCCACAGCCAAAATTAAGAATTTTTGTAGGGCATAGTGACTCAGGCTTGTAATCACAGCACTTTAGGAGGCTGAGGGGGGCAGACCACCCAAGGTTAGGAGTTCAAGATCAGCCTGGCCAACATGGAGAAACCCTGTCTCTACTAAAAATACAAAAAATAGCTGGGTGTGGTGGTGGGTGCCTGTAATCCCAGCTACTCAGGAGGCTAAGGTGGGAGAATTGCTTGAACATGGGAGGTAGAGGTTGCAGTGAGCCAAGATCATACCACTGCACTCCAGCCTGGATGACAAGAGCAAAACTCTTAAAAAAAAAAGAGAAAAAAAGACAATTTCTTCCCCTAACATGTTATTAGAAAAAAATATCAGGCCTATAGGAAAGTCGAAGTAGTATAATAGACACTCATATTTCCCACCAAGATTCAACAATCATTTACATTGTCTCATATTTGGTTTCTCTATATTAATATATATTTCTTGTGAACGAATTTGAAAACATGTCCCAGACATCATGATACTTTACTACTATGAGTCACATCTGCTAAAAATAAGGAAAAATTTTCCCACATAACCTTTAATACATTTGTATACTCAGGAAAAGCAGTAATTTCCTAATATTACCTACTATGTAGCTCATAAAGACATTTCTCTCCAATTTTATGTCTCCAATTTTAGCTATTTTCTTTTTAAAAAGATTTCCCTCTAAATCAGGATCAAACTGTTTCTCTCATTACACTGCAAAGAGTTTAGAGTTTATTTTAGGTGTGAAAGAAGTCACTGGAGGGCACTAAGCAGAAAAAGACATGTTCCAAGTTTCTTTCTTTTTCTTTTTTTTTTTTAGACAGAGTTGTGCTCTGTTGCCCAGGCTGGAGTGCAGTGGTGTGATCTTGGCTCACTGTAGCTCCTCCTCTCAGGTTCAAGGGATTCTTGTGTCTCATCCTTCTGAGTAGTTGGGATTACAGGTGCACATCACCATGCCTGGCTAATTCATATATACATACTTTTTTTCAGTAGAGGTGGGGTTTTGCCATCTTGGCCAGGCTGGTCTCAAACTCCTGCCCTCAAGCAATCCAACCACTGTGGCTTCCCAAAGTGGTAGGATTACAGGCATGAGCCACCATGCCTGGTCTCTCTTTTCTTTTTTTTTTTTTTCCCCCCTAGGTTTCAAATATCACTCCAACTACCAAGAGAACACTATTGTGAGGTTAAGAGTAGAGGCAGGAAGCCCAGTAGGGAGACTGAGGCAGTGGTCAAGAGATGACAGTGCTGTGGCACAGGTTTGCAGCATTAGAGATGGTCCCCAGAGGTCAGATTTCAGGTCTATTTAGGAGGAGGTGCTGACAAGGTTAGACAGCTGTGGGTGAAGAAGAGTGTAATCAAGGGTGATCCAAACTGGGCCTGAATCATGTACTGAGAGGGAGAAGACACTGTCGATGCTTGGAACTGACTGTGTTGTTGAAAATGCACTTAAATACATGAGTCAGCATCTCAGGAGAGAGGTCCTACTGGAGATGTGGGTTTGGGAGGCATTAGCTTCTGAGTAAATTTAAAGTTATGGAAGTGGGCTAGAAGTGGTGGCTCATGCCTGTAATCCCAGCACTTTTGGAGGCTAAGGCAGGTGGATCACTTGAGGTCAGGAGTTTGAAACCAGCCTGGCAAACATAGTGAAACCCTGTTTCTACTAAAAATACCAAAAAATTAGCCGGGTGTGGTGGTGGGTGCCTGCAATCCCAGCTACTTGGGAGTCTGAGGCAGGAGAATCGCTTGAACTCGGGAAGTGGAGGTTGCAGTGAGCTGAGATCATACCACTGGACTCAAGCCTGAGTGACAGAGCAAGACTGTTCTCAAAAAAAAAAAAAAAAATGGCTGGGCACAGTGGCTCATGCCTGTAATTTCAGCACTTTGGGAAGCCAAGGCAGGTGGCTCACGAGGTCATGAGATGGAGACAGGCCTGGCCAATATGGTGAAACCCCATCTCTACTAAAAAGACAAAAATCAGTTGGGTGTGGCGGCCCATGCCTATAATCCCAGCCACTAGGGAGGCTGAAGCATGAGAATCGCTTGAACCCAGGAGGCGAAGGTTACAGTGAGCCAAGATAGTGCCATTGCACTCTAGCCTGGTGACAGAGTGAGACTCTGTCTCAGGGGAGGGGGAATGGGGTAGACAAGAGCACCACAGGATAGAGCACAGTTAGAAAAAAGAGCCAAGGAGAGAGCCCTGAGCACTCCACATTTAGAGATAGCAAAGAACCAACTAAGAAGTCTAGAAAGAAGTTCTAGTAAGGCAGGATAGAGTGAAATATCAAAGTCTACAACAGAAAGTGGCTGGATCAGAGAGGAATGTTCAATCTTGCCAAATGCTACTGATAGGCACAGGTGAGGGGAAAACGAACACAAGCTTTGTAAGATGGTGACCTTAATAAAAGCAATTTCAGTAGAAAAAAAAACAGAGAAATCTGGCAGAAGATGGAATGAGGACATGGGGTCAGGAGAGGATTTTGGCTTATTTTTTTTTTTAAGATGGGTGATAGTAAAACATGATTGCATGCCTTATGGCAATAAGCTAGCAGAGTGGAGAAACTGATGCAGGAGAGAGGCTCTAATTGTGGGAATGTAGTCCTAGGGGAGGCAGGAGGGCCCAGGATCTTCAGCACAGATGGAAAGGTTGCCTTTAGATGTTGAGAAACTTAACTTTACCCTGCCCCCATGGCTCCTTTGTGGGAAATACCTTTTAGATTGTAATTAGTGGTAGGTGGGTACCAGCTGCTTACTTGATGTATTTTTAAGTTATGAGTAAATATAGAACACCTGTGTATTAATGAGACTCACCTAACTAAATACGTGGCTGAAAGTCTGTTCCGGGCCTTCAGCCTGGAGAGCTGTCAGCCCCACAGGCTCTCAGGCTGTTGGTCCCCAGGTTAGATCCACTCTGTTGTACTATCTGGGTGTCTGCCTCTCATATACCTTCAGCACTAGAAGGTTTGGTGGTGGGACCAAGCCCAGGGGCTCAAGCCTGTAATCTCAGCACTTTGGGAGGACAAGGCAGGAGGATAGCTGAATCTCAGGAGTTGTAGACCAGACTGGGCAACATAGTGAGACCTCATCTCTATTAAAATTAAAAAAAAAAAACTGGCCGGGCATAGTGGTTATGCCTGTAGTCCTAGCTACTCAGGGGGCTGAGGTGGGAGGAGTGCTTGAGCCCTAATCACACCACTGCACTCCAGAGAACTCCAGCCTGGCTGACAGAGCAAGAGCCTATCTCAAAAAAAAGAAGAAGAAGAAAAAAAAACAGTGGGGATTTGGTGGTTGAAGAATGAGGTAGTTTTCTGTTGATTGCATCTATTTTCCCATGACCTATGAGGTAAAGTCATCAAGGGAGGGAAGGGAGCCAAGTTGAGTCAAGATGATAAGAAGTAATTATCTTCAAAAGTAGGAAAGTTCATGACTAATGAGGAAATGGGCCAGGTATGGTGGTACGTGCCTATAATCCCACCTACTTGGGAGGCTGAGGTGGGAGGATGGCTTGAGCCTGGGAGATTGAGGCTGCAGTGAGCCCTGATTATGCCACTGCAGCCTGGGCAAAAAAACGAGACCTTAACTAAAAAAAAAAAAAAAAAAAAAAAAAAAGAGGATCAAATTCTCATTTTAAGCTTTACAGTCATATATCTAAAATTAGCTCAGTCAACAAAGTTAGGTATTTTTCTCCAGCTAGAGTTAACTGCAGACTTATAAGCAAAGATTAAGCACATAGCTGGGTTTAATCAGGCTTGGGTTTTGCCAGGTGAGTAGAGGGAGGTGCAAGGAAGTGCCAGTATTTGTAATTTAAGCTTACAAGAAAGGAAGTGAGGGCATGATTAAGAAAAGGTCCAGTGGCCACACAAACATTAATAACTGGTTTCTTCAGTATGCTTTACCATTAAGAGAAGTCTCTCAAAAGAAAGAGCTAATATTCTCTCCTATAAATTTATTATTATTATTATTTTTTTTTTTTTTTTTTAGACGGAGTTTTGCTCTTATCGCCCAGGCTGGAGTGCAATGGTGAGATTTCCAATCACTGCAGCATCCACTTCCCTGGTTTAAGCAATTCTCCTGCCTCAGCCTCCTGAGTAGCTGGGATTACAGGTGCCCGGGACCACGCCCAGCTAATTTTTGTATTTTTAGTAGAGACAGGGTTTCATCATGTTGGCCAGGCTGGTCTTGAACTTCTGACCTCAGGTGATCCATCTGCCTTGGCCTCCCAAATGCTGGCATTATAAGCAGAAGACACCATGCCCAGTCATAAAATTATTAATATCATACCAGCAAAATTTATTTAAATTGTATTGTTTCATTTTCATCAAATCTTGATAATTTCTCAGAGAAATTTATTAATATTTTGGCTATGTACTAGAATTTCAAAAGGCAATAGACTTAATGAGCTCTTGGGATGTACCAACAGTAAGTAATTTAAAACATATTATGGAAAATTTCAAACCTACAAAACTGGAGAGAATAATACAATCCCATGTACCTATCACCAGTTTCAGTAATTATTAACATTATGCTATTCTTAGTTCACCTAGTTTCCCCCTTTTTCCCCGAGTATTTTACAGCAAATTTTGCAGTTATCATGACATTTCACCTATAAATACTTGATATGGGCCAGGTGTGGTCTCATGCCTGCAATCTCAGCACTTTGGGAGGCCGTGGCTGGAAGATCGCTTGAGCTCAGGAGTTCAAGACCAACCTCGGCAAGATGGCGAAACCCTATCTCTACTAAAAACACAGATAGACACACACACACACACTCACACAAATTAGCCAGGCAGATAAAGGAGAGAGAAGGGGATCTGAGGCCAAAGGGTCAAAATAAGCAATTGCAAAAAGATGGATAAAAGTGCCAAGTGTTCAGGGATGCAGCCTTGGATAAAAGATTCCAGCCACGCAGCTAAAAAGCCTAAGGAATTTATAGGGGAGCCATTAACCACTATAGCTCAGAAATATCCCCAGTGACAACCCTTTGGTCATTCAGCCCCAACAGGCACCTAGGCTCTAATTATTTTATTTAAACCATTTGAAAACGTTTGTGATGACTGATTTAGGCATTTATTCAGTGTCAGTATCATAGCCTGCAGGACAAACCTCCAGAGTATACAGCAGTATTAACTGCAAAGTCTCGACTATTTCAAAATATATAAAACTGCAATCCTACATTGAATGCCCAAATCTTTTTTTTTTTTTTTTTTTTTTTTTTTTTTTTTTTGAAAAAGATTGTTTGTGTTTAACCGAGGGTGGGGTGCAGTG
>CAUYQU010047573.1:0-36187 GCA_963574635.1 Cheracebus regulus | reverse complement strand
GGGGTGTGTGGCACTATATTTTCTTGAACTGCGGTGGGTGGCTGTTTTCCAAGATTGCAACACTGCATTCCAGCAGGGATTACCTACGGCGACTTTATCTAAAAAAAAAAAAAAAAAAAAAAAAAAAAGGATAACACATGTGTGCATGAAGATGTATGTAGTAAATGGATATTGTAAAATTGTTAGTATTATTAAATGACTGACTCTCTAGGGATGTAACTGCAAAGCTTGGTTAAAGCCCATTTTGCAACTCTGTAACATTGATATGGTAGATGATTATTTTTCTGTCCAGCAGAAGAGAACCTAAAAGTTTATTATTTTTGCCCTGTAGAGCATTAACCAGTTTTGTTTCAAGCTTAGCAAGTCAGACTTTTTAAAAAATCAGATATCAGATTACAAGCCTCAACAAAATTTCTTTTTATCCATTGACTTTACTCATCTCAATTTTTTTTTTTTTTTTTTTTTTTTAGACAGAGTCTTGCTCTGCCTCCAGGCTGGAGTGCAGTGGTACAGTCTTGGCTCACTGCATCCTCCACCTCCTGGGTTCAAGCAATTCTCCTGCCTCAGCCTCCCAGGTAGCTGGGACTACAGGTGTGCGCCACCATGCCCAGCTAATTTTTTGCATTTTTAGTAGAGACAGGTTTTCACCATGCTGGCCAGGATGGTCTCAGTCTGTTGACCTCATGATCTGCCCATTCAGCCTCCCAAAATGCTGGGATTACAGATGTGAGCCACCATGCCTGGCCTTTTTTTTTTTTTTTTTTTTTTTTTTTTTTGATTAATTTTTGGTCTGTTGCCCAGGCTGGAGTGCAGTGATGCAATCTCAGCTCACTGCAGCCTCTGAGTGCTGGGCTTAAGCAATTCTCCTGCCTCAGCCTCTCAAGTAGCTGGGACTATAGACACGCACCACCATGCCCGGCTAAATTTTTTTGTATTTTTAGTGGAGACAGGGTTTCACCATGCTGGCCAGGCTGGTCTTGAACTCCTGACATCTACAAAAAAGACTCACCTTGTCAGCAAGTAGGTGGCTAGAGATTTGGGGCCACCCATATCCAATCACAGGGATTGGGGCATAATTCTTAGGCTCTAATTTAAGAACAATTGTATATTGCTATTGTATCCAAAGCTGTAAAATATTCTAGCCCCTGAGTGAATCCATTGTATTGTATGTTGTCTGAAGAATCGCCTCATGAGCCAGGCATGGCGGCTCACGCCTGTAATTCCAGCACTTTGGGAGTCTGAGGCAGGTGGATCACGTGAGGTCGAGAGTTGGAGACCAGCCTGACCAACATGGAGAAACCCCATCTCTACTAAAAATAAAAATAAAAATAAAAAAATAGCTGGGCCTGATGGTACATGCCTATAATCCCCTGGGAGGCTGAAGCAGGAGAATCACTTGAACCCGGGAGGCAGAGGTTACGGTGAGCCAAGATCCTGCCATTGCACTCCAGCCTGGGCAACAAGAGTGAAACTCCATCTCAAAAAAAAAGAATAGCTTCTTAAATTACTGAGGAACCTCAGGGAAGAATAAAAACATCACAGCTGAAGGGGTTGACAGTGACATCTCAGTCACTAGCTTCATCTCAGCATATTCTATGGGATCTTGCAGTGACTGTGTCCTGCTTAATGGATTTACAGATTGAATTACATTATTCCTTTTCCACTAAGTTAATCCTCACAAAATAGATAAGGGTTTAACAAGATTCTTGTAAAGAAACCACACATTGAAGATGATGATAATTAAAGCATAAGCAGGCCAGGCGTGGGGATCACGCCTGTAATCCCAGCACTTCAGGAGGCCGGGGAAGGTGGATCTCCTGAGGTCAGGAGTTGGAGACCAACCTGGCCAACATGGTGAAACCCTATCTCTACTAAAAATACAAAAATTAGCCAGGCATGGTGATGGATTCCTGTAATTCCAGCTACTCAGGAGGCTGAGACAAGAGAATTGCTTAAACCTGGGAGGCGGGGTTTTTAGTGAGCTGAGATCATGCCACTGTGCTCCAGCCTGGGGAACAGGGCCATACTCTGTCTCAAAAAACAAAAACAACGCCGGGCACAGTGGCTCACACCTGTAATCCCAGCACTTTGGGAGGCCGAGCCAGGTGAATCACCTGAGGTCAGGAGTTCAAGACCAGCCTGCCAACATGGTGAAACCCCATCTCTACTAAAAATACAAAAATTAGCCAGTGTGGTGGCAGGCACCTGTAATCCCAGCTACTCGAGAGGCTGAGACAGGAGAATTGCTTGAACTCAGGAGAGGGGGTTTGCAGTGAACCAGGATCATGCCATTCATTGTACTCCTGCCTAGGCCATAAAAGCTAAACTCTGTCTCAAACAAACAAAAAACAAAAATAATAAAGCATAAGCAAACAAGAAAATGGTACGACTGACTCTCTCCTCTCCTCTTCTTTTCTTTCCAAAAACAGGGTCTTGTTCTGTCACCTGGGCTGGAATGCAAGGGTACAGCCTTGAACTCCTGGCCTTCAGCCATCTTCCCACTTCAGCCTCCAAAGTAGCTGGGACTACAGATGCATACCACCACACCCAGCTAATTATCAAATATTTTGTACAGATGGGGTCTTGCTTTGTTTCCCAGGCTGGTCTCCAACTCTTGGCCTCAAACAATCCTCTGCCTTTGACCTCCTGAAGTCTGGATTGAAGGCTTGAGCCACCACACTCAGCTAGATTGATACTTTACTTACCTTTAATACATTTGTCAGACTATCTGTCCGACACTTTACTTGATAAAAGCAATTGAGATTTGATAATAAGATAATACAAAAAAAAAAGACAGCTAAATTATCCACAGATGATTTGGGTGTTAGTGTTCTCTAAAGGGACAGAATGAATAGGATAGATGTATATATGAAGGGGAGTTTATTGTGGAGCATTTACTCACACAATCACAAGATGACGTTCCACAATAGGCCATCTGCAAGCTGGGGAGCGAGGAAGTCAGTCCAAGTCCCAAAATCTCAAAAGCAGAGAAGTCAACAGTGCAGCCTTCAGTCTGTGGTTGAAAGTCTTAGAGTCTCAAAGCTGAAGAACTTGGAGTCTGATGTTCGAGGGCAGGAAGCATCCAGCACAGGAGAAAGATGGAGGCTGGGAGGCTAGGCGAGTCTAGCCTTTTCATGGTCTTCTGCCTTTTATTCTAGCTACGCTGGCAGCTGATTAGATGGTACTCACCCTGGGTCTGCCTTTCCTAGTCCACTTACTCAAATGTTAATCTCCTTTGACAACACCTTCACAGACACATCCAGGAACAATGCTTTGCATCCCTTAGGACAATCAAGTTTGCATTCAATATTAACCATCAAAATTTGAAAGATGGATTTATAATTTTTTACCATTAGGAACACACGATGAAAAAATATTGGAGACCTCTGGTCTGAAAAGGTAATTTCTTGTTTTATTTTTGTTTTGAGACAGGGTCTCATTCTGTCACCCAGGCTGGAGTGCTGTAACACTATGTCAGCTCGCTACGACCTCCACCTCCTGGCTTCAAAGATTCTCCTGCCTCAGCCTCCTGAGTAGCTGGGATTACAGGCATGCACCACCACACCCCGCTAATTTTTGTATTTTTAGTAGAGACAGGGTTTCACTATATTGGCCAGGCTGGTCTCGAACTCCTGACCTCAAGTGATCCACCCACCTTGGCCTCCCAAAGTGCTGGGATTACAGGCATGAGCCACCATGCCAAGCTGAAAAAAGTGACTTCTGCAGAGCAAGAATTTTGGCCAGGGAGGCCAAAGGTGGGTGGATCATCTGAGGTCAGGAGTTCGAGACCAGCCTGACCAAGATGGTGAAACCTCATCTCTGTAAAAATACAAAAATTAGCCAGGTGTGGTGGCTCACGCCTGTAGTCCCAGCTACTTGGGGGCTGAGGCAGGATAACTGCTTGAACCCAAGAGGTGGAGGTTGCAGTGAGCTGAGATTGTGCCACTGCACTCCAGCCTGGGCAACAGAGCAAAACTCTGTATAAAAAATAAAAAAAAATTAGCTGGGCAGGGTGGCATCAGCCTGTGGTCCCAGCCTCGTGTGAGGTTGAGGTAGGAGGAGCTATCACTTGAGCCTGGGAGGCCGAGGTTGTAGTGAGCCAAGATGGTGCCACTGCATTCCAACCTAAGTTGACAGAGTGAGACCCCATCTGAAAAAAACAGAGCAAGAATTTCTCCAACATGGTACAAGCAGAAAATATCCAGCCACAATCTAAAATATTTCATTCTGCTTAACTGGTTACCCTTGCAGAAGAATTGAACGAATCCACCTACTGTAGCTTGATGGTACTATCTTTTAATGTCATCCAACACATTTCTTAATTATATCCTTGATTTTCAAGTTTAAGGATCTAACTGGGTTAGCCAATGTGTATTTCTTTTTTGCTTTTTCAAGACGGAGTCTGTCTCTTTTACCCAGGCTGGAGTGCATAGTGCAATCTCAGCTCACTGCAACCTCCACCTCTGGGTTCAAGCAATTCTCACACCTCAGCCTCCCAAGAAGCTGGGATTACAGGTGTCCACCACTATGGCCAGCTAATTTTTGTATTTTGAGTAGAGACAGAGTTTCACCACGTTGGCCCGGCTGGTCTCAAACTCCTGACCTCAGGTGATCTGCTAACCTTGGCCTCTAAAAGTGTGGGATGACGGATGTGAGCCACCGTGCTGGCCCCAGTGTATATTTCTTATAGGTAAAGAATGCACCATCCAGTGGTAATGTCTGGTCATTGCATAATGCAGCACTGGTCTCTTGTGAACTGTGTCAGTGTCTTGGAGATTTATCTACGTTAAAAAAAAAAAAAAAAAAAAGACAGCTAAATTAACCACAGATAATTTAACTAACCCTGTGTCACCTTGAGAGGTGATCTCAAGGTTAGGACAAAATGAGGTCCTAGATTTGTCAAGATAACCTGGGTTTTGTTTCCAAAAGAAGGAAGTTTCTAGCTCTGAATTATATGAATTCTGTAGGACACCTAACTTTTTTTCATTTGTTTGTTTATTTTGAGGTGGTGTTTTCGTTCTTGTCACCCAGACTGGAATATAATGGTGCAATCTCAGCTCACAGCAACCTCTGCCTCCCGGGTTCAAGCGATTTTCCTGCCTCGGCCTGAGTAGCTGAGGTTACAGGCGTGCACCACCATGCCCAGCTAAATTTTTTATATTATTAGTTTCACCATGTTGGCCAGTCTAGTCTCAAATGCCTGAACTCAGCTGATCCACCCACCTCAGTTCCCCAAAGTGCTGGGATTATAGGTGTGATCCACTGCTCAGTTTTTTGTTTTTGTTTTGAGCCAGGGTATTGCTCTTCACCCCAGACTGGAGTGCAGTGGTGAAATCTCAATTCACTGCAATCTCTGCCTCCTGTGTTTAAGCAATCCTCCCACTTCAGTCGCCTGAGTAGCTCAGATTACAAGCACAAACCAATACTCTCAGCTAATTTTTGCATTTTTTTGTAGAGACAGAGTTTTGCCATGTTGCCGAGGCTAGTCTCGAACTCCTGGGCTCAAGTGATTCACTTGCCTTGGCCTCCCAAAGTGTTGGGATAACACGTGTGAGCATAGCCACCTAATGTTATCCTTGCTTAACAGCTCTTTTTTCTGTGGCCTGTTTTTTTTTTTTTTGAGACATAGTCTCGCTCTGTCGCCCAGGCTGGAGTGCAGTGGCACAATCCCAGATCACTGCAACCTCTGCCTCCCTGGTTCAAGCAATTCTCCTCCGTCAGCCTCCCAAGTAGCTGGGATTACAGATGTGTGCCACCATGCCTGGCTAATTTTTATATTTTTAGTTGAGACAGGTTTCACCATGTTGGCCAGGCTGTTCTTAAACTCCTGACCTCCTGACCGCCTCAGCTTCCCAAAGTGCTGGGATTCCAGGCATGAGCCACCATCCCTGGCCTCCGTGGCCTGTTTTTGAACAGCGTTAATTTACTAACTTGTAAGCTTAATTGTTGCTTTGGTCTGCCCAACACTGAGGCCCAGGCTCCCAACAGAGGTTCATCAGTCAATATGATAAACAAGATCAACTGAGACTCAGGGGCCAGAGTTTAAACAACAGCGCAGAGCAGCCTTTCTGACATACTAGCATTCTACCACGGCAGAGTGCTAACTCACTGCATGACCAGCTGTTCCTCCTTTCTGCTGCATTCTCCTTCCCTTGACTGGGCTCTTCCTTCTATTGAATGAAACAGAAATAGATCCATTTCAGGCCAGGCGCAGTGGCTCAAGCCTGTAATCCCAGCACTTTGGGAGGCCAAGGCAGGTGGATCACGAGGTCAGGAGATCAAGATCATTCTGGCTAACACGGTGAACCTCATCTCTACTAAAAATACAAAAAATTAGCCAGGTGTGGTGGCACGTGCCTGTAGTCCCAGCTACTCAGGAGGCTGAGGGAGGAGAATCGCTTGAACCTGGGAGGCAGAGGTTGTAGTGAGCTGAGATGGCACCATTACACTCTAGCCTGGGCAACAAGAGCAAAATGCTGTCTCAAAAAAAAAAGAAAAAAAAGAAATAGATCCATTTCATCTAGTCAAATGACAATATCATCTGCTGTCCTAGCAGCTTGACAGACCAGACTTTTATTTTAGCTTCACTGTCTGATGGGAATATTCCAACTTCATCGGTTTTGGGAGGTGATGAACCATCTATGCAGGCTGGGTAACATTGGGCCCCTATGGAATTGGGCTGACTTTAGATCAATTAGGATGGCAGTTATCAGCCTTGGTTGTATATGAGAATCACCTGGAAAGCTTTTAAAATATACCAATGCTGCGCGTGCCCTACTCCTAGGCAATTCTAATTGCCTTAACTGGTCCATGATAGATCCTGGTCATGGATGCCTTTAAAAACCCCACAAATGGCCAGGCACAGTGGCTCATGCCTGTAATCTCAGCACTGTGGAAGGCTGAGTCAGGAGGATTACTAGAGGTGAGGAGTTCAATACCAGGCTGGCCAACATGGTGAAACCCCATCTCTACTCAAAATACAAAAAAATTAGCTGGGTGTGATGATTCATACCTGTAACCCCAGCTGCTCAGGAGGCTGAGGCAGGAGAATCACTTGAACCTGGGAGGTAAAGGTTGCAGTGAGCCAAGATCAGGCCACTGTACTCCAGTCTAGGTGTCTGAGCCAGACTGTCTCAAAAAAAAAAAAACCCCACAAGTAATCAGTGATGATGAGGACCATGGGCTTGGGATCTTCTATTCAAAGGGCAGATTTAAAGCTGACAAAATTTTCTTCTAAGCCTTTTGGTCTGAAGTGTACTTCAATCATCTGCATACATTCCATTTTACAATTAGCTCACACGTATATTTGCAGAAAGTAAAAATGTGTTTATGATACAATGCCATACTTCACAGGTTGCAAGACATTTTCTTGGGTTAGATTCTGTCATTTAACCCGTAAAATAACTCAGTGAGGTAAGCACGGCAAGGTATTATTGTCCACAATTTTCTGGTAAGGAAATTGGTATCCTGAGGCAAAGGAGGATCCAGATTTCTGGTTTTCGTTTGGTGCCATTTAATTATTATTATTATTATTTGAGATAGCGTCTTGCAGTGGTGCGATCTTGGCTTACTGCAACCTCCACCTCCCGGGTTCAAATTATTCTACTGCCTCAGCCTCTCGAGTAGCTAGGACTACAGTCACGTGCCACCACACCTGGCTAATTTTTTTGTAGTTTTAGTAGAGACGGGGTTTTACCATGTTAGCCAGGGTGGTCTCAATCTCCTGACCTAATGATGCACCTGCCTCAGCCTCCCAAAGTGCCGGGATTACAGGCATGAGCCACTGCGCCCAGCCGATTCAGTGCCATTTAATTATATCACACCTACTCTACAGTGACAGTGAATAACCTTGACTGTCACATAGAGGGAGGAAATATTGCCAAAGAGTTAAGAGCAAATATTTTTATTTTATTTTATTTTGAGACAGAGTTTCACTCTTGTTGCCCAGGCTGGAGTGCAATAGCACGGTCTCGGTTCATTGCAATCTCTGCCTCCCGGGTTCAAGCAATTCTCCTACCTCAGCCTACTGAGTATCTGAGATTACAGGCACCCACCACCATGCTTGGCTAATTTTTGTATTTTTAGTAGAGATGGAGTTTCACCATTTGGTCAGACTGGCTCAAACTCCTGACCTCAGGTGATCCTCCTGCCTTTACTTCCCAAAGGACTGAGATTATAGGCTTGAGCCACTGCCCCCAGCCAACACCCAGGTCTTAATGTGTTATTTAAAACTATTCACTTGACCTGGCAGTGGCTCATGCCTATAATCCCAGCACTTTGGGAAGTCAAGGCAGGAGGATCACCTGAAGTCAGGAGTTCAAGACCAGCCTGACCAACATGGTGAAACCCCGTCTCTATTAAAAATACCAAAATTAGCCAGGTGTGGTGATGTGTGCCTGTAATTCCAGCTACTCAGGAGGCTGAGGCAGGAGAATCGCTTGAATCTGGGAGGCGGAGGTTGCAGTGAGCCAAGATCATTCCGCTGCACTCCGGCCTGAGAGACAGAGTGAAACTCTGTCTCAAAAAAAATAAATAAATAAATATTTGCTCTTGCCGGGTGTGGTGGCTCACGCCTGTAATCCCAGCACTTTGGGAGGCTGAGGCGGACCGATCACCTGAGGTCAGGAGTTGAAGACCAGCCTGGCCAACGTGGTGAAACCTGTCTCTACTACAAATACAAAAATTAGCTGGGCGTGGTGGCAGGTGCCTGTAATCTCAGCTACTCAGGCAGCTGAGGCAGGAGAACCACTTGAACCTGAGAGGTTGCGTTGAGCTGAGATCACGCCACTGCAGTCCAGCCTGGGTGACAGAGTGAGACTCTGTCTCAAAATAAAATAAAAAATAATAGACAAATTTTAGAGCAGTTTTATATTTACAGAAAAACTGAACAGCATTCAGAGTTCTCATATAACCCTGCCCTTGACGTAGTTCCCCCTATTCTTCTTCTTCTTTTTTTTGAGACAGGGTTTCACTATGTTGGTCAGGCTGGTCTTGAACTCCTGACCTCAGGTGATCAACCCGCCTCAGCCTCCCAAAGTGCTGGGATAAAAGGCATGAACCACCGTGTCCTGCCAGTTTTGATGGTCTTCAGGTATTGAGAAGTTCTCATCAGATATACTGTAGGTTGCCCCTCTCTTAGGATTTATCTGATGTTTTTCTCATGAGTAGACTGGGGTCATGTGTGTTTGGGAGGAAGACACAGAGGTAAAGTGCCATTGTCATACATCATATTAAGGGTACATGCTATCAGTATGATTTATCAGTGTTGATGTTCTCCTGGATCACTTGGCTGATTGTCAGCTTCCCCCACTGTTCCTCCCACTCCTTGTCACACTCTTTGAACAGAAGTCACCTCGTACAGCTTATATGTAAGGAGTGAGGAGTAATGCTCCCCTCCTTTGGAGTACAGTAGTTACATAATTTATTCGGAATTCTTCTGCATGGGAAATTGATCAACTGCTTTAGTGTGTAAACTATTGTCACCATCCACCAAGTCATAACAATCCATTTGCTGGTGCCCCGTACTTTCCAGATTAGAGCCATAATGGGGTCTAGGGAGACCTCTCGTGGTGAAATAAGGGCATAACCAGACAGCTACACGCTCTCATTTTATGCCACTGACTTTCTTTTAGCGTAGTAGTTCTCAATCTGGGGCAATTTTGCCCATCATCTCCAGGAAACATTTGACAATGCGTGGAGACATTTTTGGTTGCCGCAACTTTCAGAAAGCGATGTTATTGGCACCTAGCAAGTAGAGACCAGAGATGCTGCTTAATATACGGCGCCTAAGACACAAAAAAACCCAAAAAATTATCTGAGCCAAAATGTCAATAGTGCTGAGGGTTAGAAACTCTGTGGTTAACAGCTTTATAAAAGTTACAGATAATGTTCAAAGGGATACATTATGATGAGAAGGAGGAAAAGACCTTATTTTGTTTAAAAAAAAAAAAAGATGAATTCTTCAAAAAAAAAAAATGTACAGGTGGAAGGGTAGCAGAATATGTCACACCAAAATATGCCATTTTGGCATATTAACTATTTTGAGCTGAAGACAATTGAGAAGAAGCAAATACAAAGAAAACCCTCTGCCCTCCCTGGATTTGTCTAAAAACAGGTCATAAATTTGTAAAGGTGGCCCCTCTCCTGAGACAGAGTCTCTCTGTTGCCCAGGCTGAAGTCCAGTGGCACCATCATAGCTCACTGCAGACTTGACCTCCCCAGCTCAAGTGATCCTTCCACATCAGCCTCCTGAGTAGCTAGGACTACAGGCTTGTGCCACCAAACTGGGCTAATTTTTATATTTCTTGTAGAGACAAGGTCTCCCTGTGTTGCCCAGGCTGGTCTTGAACGTCTGGACCCAAGTTATCCTCCTGTCTTGGCCTCCCAAAGTGCCGTGATTACAGGCATGAGCAACTGCACATGGCCAATTTATTTTTTGAGTCGGTAGCATGACTATAGTTCATGCTACTGTAATCTGTCAATGAGGCTGGAGTGCAGTAGCATGATTATAGTTCATAGCAGTCTCAAACTTCCAGGCTCAAGGAATCCTCTCTCCTCAGCCTACCAAGTTGCTAGCACTACAGGCACTTGCCATCACACATAGCTAATTTTTGTTTTTATTTATTTTTTTATTTTGAGATAGCGTTTCGATTTGTTTTTTGTTTTTTTTTGACACGAAGTCTCACTCTTGTTGCCCAGGCTGGAAAGCAATGGCACAATTTGAACTCACCACAACTTCCGCCTCCCGGGTTCAAGTGATTCTCCTGCCTCAGTCTCCTGCCTCAGTCTCCCAAGTAACTGGGATTACAGGCATGTGCCACCACTCCCAGCTAATTTTTTTTTTTTTTTTTTTTTTTTTTGAGATTGCTTATATAGATTCCATCAAATTCTCAAAGAGGATTTTTTTTTTTTTTTTTAAAGACGGGGTTTCACCATGTTAGTCAGGCTGGTCCTGAACTCCCGACCTCAGGTCATCCGCCTGTCTTGGCCTCCAAAGTGGTTGGATTACAGGTGCGAGCCACCACGCCTGGGCCTGAGAGAGGATTTTTTAAGGGTTTGGTTTTGTTTTCATTTGAGCCTTGCAAGATGATTTTAAAGTTTAACTAGGTGTTCACTGTACAATTATTTCAACTTTTCTATATTTGAAAAAAAATTTTTTTTTTTGGAGACAGAATGGAGTCTTGCTTTGTCACCCAGGCTGGAGTGCAGTGGCGAGATCTCGGCTCACTGCAACCTCCGCCTCCTGGGTTCAAGCGATTCTTCTGCCCCAGCCTCCCAAGTAGCTGGGACTACAGGCACACACTACCACGTCTGGCTAATTTTTGTATTTTTAGTAGAGATAGGGTTTCACCATGTTGGCCAGGCTGGTCTCGAAATCTTGCCCTCATCTGCCTCAGCCTTCCAAAGTGCTGAGATTACAGGTGTGAGCCACCGCTCCTGGCCAATTTTTTGTAGTTTTCGTAGAGACAGGGTTTCACCATGTTGACCAAGCTGGTCTCAATCTCCTGGCCTCAAGTGATCTGCCCACCTTGGCCTCCCAAAGTCCTGGGATTACAAGCATGAGACACTGCACTGGCCACTAATTTTTAAACACTGGTTTTTCTGTAGAGATGGGGATCTTTCTATATTGCCAAGGCTGGTTTCAAACTCTTGGCCTCAAGTGATTCTCCCATCTCAGCCTCCCAAAGTGCTGGGATTACAGTAGTGAGCTACCCTACTCAGCCCATTTTTTTTTAGCCCATAATTTTCATAATGATAATTTTTAAAAACAAAAAACAATTTTGAGAGAGAGAAAAAAAACACCTCCAGTCCTATTACAACTACAATCTACAACTATTTTCAATTGCATCTCAGTTCCTATGCATGCATATTTCTATGTTGTTGCAATTATTGAATATAACCACTTATAGTCTGCTTTTTTCATTGAATTGCATATTTGAAATATTTTTTGTGTTTCTAACATCATATATATGTATTTCTTTTGTTTCTTTTTTTTTTTTAGACTAAGTTTTGCTCTTGTTGCCCAGGCTGGAGTGCAGTGGCGTGATCTCGGCTCACGGCAACCCCTGCTTCCCTGGTTCAAGAGATTCTCCTGCCTCAGCCTCCCAAGTAGCTGGGATTACAGGCATCCACCACCACGCCTGGCTAATGTGGCCCAGGTTGGGCTAATGTGGCCCAGAACTCCTGGGCTCAAGCGATCTACCCACCTCGATCTCCCAAAGTGTTAGGATTACAGGAATGAGCCACTGCACCCAGCCAATTTTTCTCTTTTCTAAATACCACTGCAATACTATGTTTTTCTTCAGTTTAAACTATTTCCTTAGGATACCTTTCTAGGAGTTGAGTTCTGGGGTCAAAGCATATGAATGATATGCGGCAACACAGTAGAGTGGATAGGAGCACAGAATATGTAATTAGACAACGTGGGTACAAAACTCAGTTCTGCCCGTTACTGCCTGTGAGGCTTCTGAACAATTTGCTCACGATTCCTAAACCTTGGGGGGTTATGGCAACAACTGAACGAGATGGTGGATACTAAGTGCATGGTGTAGATGCTGGCAAAGAACCAAATTCCCATTATTGCTATTCTTTTTCCCTTTTTCTTGTTTTCCTTAAGGGTTCAAGGGTCCTGATTCTTTTTATTTTTCTTTTTTCTTTTTTGAAACAGGATCTCACTCTGTTACCCAGGCTGTAGTGTAGTGGCTCAGTCTTGGCTCACTACAACCTCTGCCTCCTGGGCTCAAGCAATCCTCTCACCTCAGCCTCCTGAGTAGCTGGGACGACAAGGGTGCACCATCACGCCTGGCTAATTTTTGTATTTTTTGTAGAGACAGAGTCTCACTATGTTGCCCACGCTGGTCTCAAACTCCTGAGTTCAAGCGATCCTCCCACCTCAGTCTCCCAAAGTGCTAGGATTCTAGGCACGAGCCACTGCACCCAGCCTGGGTCCTGATTCTTACTGCTGTGTTGCCTTTGCAAAAGACTGTACCAATTTACATGCCATAGGCAATGCAAAACCCGACCATTTTTACTACAACACCACAAATTGTTTTAAAGTTACCTTGTTAGGAACACATTTTTATTAGCTTATTTTGTTCTCTTGGATGAATTATTTTCCTAAAAGTGAAAAACTGTAGGCAAATAATATTTTGAAATCACTTTACCAGCCTGGGAAACATGGCGAGACCTTGTCTCTACAAAAAAAATACAAAAATAAGTTGGGCATGATGGCATGCTCCTGCAGTCCCAGCTACTCAGGAGGCTGAGGTGGGAGGATTGCTTGAGCCTGGGAGGTGGAAGTTTGCAGTGAGCTGAGATCACGCCACTGCACTCCAGCCTGGGTGACAAAGTAAGACCCTGTCAGAAAGAAAGAAAGAAAGAGAGAGAGAGAGAGAAAGGGAGGGAGGGAGGGAGAGAGGAAAGAGAGAGAGAAAGAAAGAGAGAGAGAAAGGAGGAAGGAAAGAAAGGAAGGAGAGAGAGAAAGAAAGAAAAAAGGAAGAAAGAAAGGGAGGAAGGAAGGAGAGAGAGAAAGGAAGGAGAAAGAGAAATGGGAGAAAGAAAGAGAGAAAGATGGAGAGAAAGGAGAGAAAGAAGGGAGAGAGGGAAGGAGGGAGGGAAGGAAGAAGGGAGAAAGGGAGGGAGGAAGGAAGGAAGGGAGGGAGGAAGGGAGGAAGGAAAGGAAGGGATTACTTTAATCAGAAAGAGAGAGAGAGACATGCCTTGGGTTTTATCACTTCTCAGAGAAGTTGCAGTGAGGTGACAGAGTGCACCTGACATTCATGGCAATCACAGCTGCATAATGCTGAGCTTGGACCAGGCCTTGAGTCTGTGCTGGTGCCCATGGCACTTGCAGCACTGGCACCACATCCCTCCTCCTGTAAACACCTCACTGCTGGCCCTTCTTACTGCTCCTGCAGGCCTGTAAGACTTCACCCCTTTCTGGGAGCTTGGGGCTATACAGAAGCTGCTTAACCTATGGATAACTGAACATGCCTGGTGAGAAAAAATATCCTCCAGCTCACACAAGAATCTTCCATGTGCTTTCTCTTAGGCTTTGTTGCCTATGATATACAGAAAGTAAAATACAAGAGTTAAATTGATAGTGTCTACATTTGGTTCTGCATTAAGAAATACTGACGACTTAGGGGACAAAGGCTTGGGTCTGAATTAAGTCATTGCCACCTTGTGCTCTAAAGTAGGCTGCAGGGCCGGGCGCAGTGGTTCATGCCTGTGAGAATCCCAGCACTTTGGGAGGCCAAGGTGCGCAGATCACTTGAGGTCAGGAGTTCCAGACCAGCCTGGCCAACATGATGAAACCTCATCTCTACTAAAACTGTAAAAATTAGCCCGGTATGGTGGTGTGCACCTGTAATCCCAGCTACATGGGAGGCTGAGGCAGGAGAATCACATGAACCCAGGAGATGAAGGTTGCAGTGAGCCGAGATTTCGTCGTTGCACTCCAGTCTGGGTGACAAAGCCAGACTCTGTCTCAAAAAAATACAATAAAATAATAAAAGTAGGCTGCATTTCAAGGGCGAAGCAGCAAGTCTCTACTGTGAGGAGAAATGAAATGGTATGAATGAGATACGTGTCATTGATTTGTTGTTGTGTTTTTGTCCCTGCTTTTTTGCCCCTGAGGTGGAGGTTGCCATCAAACATATATTTATGGCTGGGTGCAATGTCTCATGCTTGTAATCCCAGCACTTTGGGAGGCCAAGGCAGGCGGATCACCTGAGGTCAGCAGTTCAAGATCAACCTGGCCAACATAGGGAAACCCCATCTCAAAAAAAAAACAAAACACATATATTTATGTCTCTTCTTCCCCTCTGACATTTCTAACACCCATACTTTGCTACAATAACTGTAGAGAACTGTAGGGAAGAAACACTTTAGAGTGTCTACCTCCAGCATTTTTTCTATAAATATATAATTTATTATTTTTTAAATTAAATTTGAATTATATGGGATATTTAGTGTTATTTCCTGTCTTTCCCTACTTGCTATTATATTGTGAAATATTTACCCAAGTCTTTAAAACATGATTTTTATTGACTGCATAATATTCTACCTTAGGAGTATATTTCACTTAATGCTTCTATTGCTACACATTCTTGTCATTTTTACAATGTCTTTTTTTTTTTTTTTTTTTTTGATACAGGGTCTTGCTCTGTGGCCCAGGCTGGAGTTGAGTGACACAGTCATGGCTCACTGCAGCCTAGACCTTCCAGCTCAATCAATCCTCGCACCTCGGCCTCATGAGTACTGCGACTACAGGCTCACACCACCATGCCTGGCTAATTTTTTTTCTTTTTGTGGTAGAGATGGGGTTTTACTGCATTGCCCAGGCTGGGTCCGGCAATCATCCTGCCTTGGCTTCCGAAAGTGTTGGGATTACAGGCATGAGCCACCATACCTGCGTAAATTTTCATAATTATAGATAATTCAGTGATTCATTTCCTTGAACATATATCTCCATTCATGTCAATTATTCTCCAACAATAGCCACAAACTGGGTGACTTGAAGCAATAGAAATGTATTGTCTCACATTTTTGCAGACCAGAAATCCTAAATCAAAATGTTAGCAAGGCCATGCCCCCTTTGAAATCTATAGGCAAAAACCCTTCCTTACCTCTTTGATCTTCTGGTGTTGGCTGACAATCCTTGACACTCCTTGGTTTTAGATACTCTAATCTCTGCCTCTGTAACAACATGGCCATCTTCGCCCTGTGTGTCTCTGGTCTTCATGTGGTACATTCCTCTCTCATGAGTACATCCATCGTCTTGAGTTAGTGGTCATCCTTACTTAAATGTGACCTTGTCTTTTTTTTTTTTTTCTGGCCATTTTCACTCAAGACTATGTCTTTTTTCCTTTTTTTTTTTTTTTTTTTTTTTTTTTTTTTTTTTTTGTTGAGACAGTCTCGCTCTGTCGCCAGGCTGGAATGCAATGGTGAGATATCAGCTCACTGCAACCTTTGCCTCCTGGGTTCAAGCAATTCTCCTGTCTCAGCCTCCCATGTGGCTGAGAATACAGGCACATGCCACTATGCCCAGCTAATTTATGTATTTTTAGTAGGGACGAGGTTCCACCATGTTGGCCAGGATGGTCTCAATCTCTTGACCTTGTGATCTGTCTGCCTCGGCCTCCCAAAGTGCTAGGATTACAGGTGTGAGCCACCGTGCCTGGCCTTAACTTTCAATTCTTAAATTGAAGTTTAATTTTTTTTGCAAAAATTCTAAAGTTTATTATTTCTTTTTCCATTCATACTTAGAAAGTCATCCCTTTCTAGAATTATATATCTATACATATGTTTCCTTCTAATGTTTTGTTTCTTGCTTTCATTTTTTTAGATATAATTCTTTAAAATCTGGAATTTGGGTGGGATGTGGTGACTCACGCCTGTAATCCCAGCACTTTGGGAGCCCAACGTAAACAGATCACCTAAGGTCAGGAGTTCGAGACCAGCCTGACCAACATGGTGAAACCCAGTCTCTATCAAAAATACAAAAATTAGCCGGGCATGGTGGTGGGTGCCTGTAATCCCAGCTACTCAGGAGGCTGGGGCAGGAAAATCGCCTGAACCCAGGAGGCGGAGGTTGCATGAGCCGAGATCGCACCACTGCAATCCAGCCTGGGAGACAGAGCAACACTCTGCCTAAAAAAAAAAAAAAAAAAAAAAAAAATCAAATATAGAAAAGTTGAAAGAATTGTACAATGAACATCCAGTTAAATTTTAAAATCATCTTGCGAGGCTCAAATGAAAACAAAAACAAACCCCTAAAAAATCCAGTTTGAGAATGTGATGAAATCTACATGAGCAATTAATTTGATAATATTAATCTTTATTCTAACTACTATTCTCCTTCAAAAATATGGTTTATTTTTCCACTTATTCAACTTATTCAAGTATTTTACTTATTCATTTATTTCTTTGAGACAGGGTCTGGCTGTGTTCCTGGGGCTGGAGTATACTGGCGTGATGATGTCTCACTGCAACCTCAACCTCCCGGGCTCACGTAACCTTCCTGTCTCTGCCTACTAAGCAGCTGGGACCACAGGCGCACACCACCACACCCAGCAGCAGGAGCTGCTCACCAGCATCACAGAGCACGAGCTGGTCCCTGAGCAGGCCATCATAACCAAGGAGGAGGTCACAGAGCTGCTAGCCCGATATAAGCTCCGAGAGAACCAGCTGCCCAGGATCCAGGCAGGGGACCCCATGGCCCGATACTTTGGCATAAGTATGGGTGGGTGGTGAAGATCATCCGACCTAGCAAGACGGCGGGCAGGTATATCACCTACCGGCTGGTGCAGTAGCCGCCGCCTTGACAGACCCTGGAGGCGGACACATGGACAGCGACGCCCGTCATCTGCAGGATGGACGCCCCTGCCCTACCCTGCCGGAGTCTGGCCCCTCAGCTCTCTCACAGCTGCTGCTCCTCTGGACTCCCCAAGGCAGGCAGCCTCCACCCAAGTTCTCCAGTCCTGGGGTGAGGCTTCCTATGACCCGGTCTGCCCCATTCACTTGTGAATCTGTGCAAGATGTGGCCTCAGGAGGGATAAGACCCCACAGGGAGGTCACCTGGGGGCAGCTGGTGACCCAGGTCCTCGCCCAGACTGTGCTGGGTCCCCTCTGTTGGGGGTTTAGGGTCTGTGTCTCCCACCAGCCACTGCTTTCTAGTGGGCTGTCAGCCTCCCATGCCTCATCTTCCCTCTGTTGGTGGCCCTGATGCATGGTGGACCCCGCCCGGCCTCGGCTTCTTAAACATTCACAACTGTACAGGCTCTCAAGCCACCATAGTGTGAGGTTCCAACTCAGTGAAGTTTTCAGTTGTAGGAGGTTGGTGTTTTCAAATGTTAAAAGACATTTTTAGTAAATAAATTTGCTTGATATTAAAAAAAAAAAAAAAAAAGAGCCTAGTGCGGTGGCTCATGCCTGTAATCCCAGCGCTTTGGGAGGCCAAGGTGGGCAGATCATGAGGTCAGGAGATCAAGACCATCCTGGCCAACGTGGTGGGACCCCGTCTCTATTTTAAAAAAAAAAGAAAAGAAAAGAAAAGAAAAAAAAGAAAAAGGGAGTATCGACTGGGCATGGTGGCTCATGTCTGTAATCCCAGCACTTTGGGAGGCCAAGGAGGGTGGATCATGAGGTCAGGAGTTCGAGACCAGCCTGGCCAACATGGTGAAACCCTGTTTTTACTAAAAATACAAAAATTAGCTGGGCATGGTGGTGGGCTCCTGTAGTCCCAGCTACTTGGGAGGCTGAGGTAGGAAAATCGCTTGAACCCGGGAGGCGGAGGTTGCAGTGGGCTGAGATCGTGCCACTGCACTCCAGCCTGGGTGACAGAGCAAAACTCCATCTTGAGGGATTAAAAAAAAAAAAAAAAAGGTAGGGAGTATCAAGCATGATTCTAAGTTTTCAGACTTCAGCAGGATGCCACTGAACCCAGGAATTCTTTTGTTTGTTTGTTATTTTATTTTATTAGGTATTTATTTATTTTGAGACAGACTCTCACCCTGTCACCCAGGCTGCAGTGCAGTGGCACAATCTCGGTTCACTGCAACCTCCACCTCCAAGCTTCAGATAATTCTCATGCCTCAGTCTCCCAAGTAGCTGGGATTTCAGGTGCCCGCCACCATGCCCAGCTAATTTTTTTTTTTTTTTTTTTTTTTTGGTAGAGACAGGGTTTCACCATGTTGACCGGGATGGTCTTGAACTCCTGACCTCAAATGATCCACCCTCCTCGGCTTCCTACAGTGTTGGGATTACAGGCATGAGCCACAGTGCCTGGCCTTATTTTGTTATTTTATTTATTTATTTTTAGAGATGGGGTCTCACTATATTGGCCGGGGAGGGCTTGAACTAGGAATTCAAATCTGGCCTCAAGCAATTCTCCTGCCTTGGCCTCCCAAAGTGTTGAGATTACAGACGTGAGCCACCACGCCTGGCCTTTTTAAACTTTTATATCTTTTTTTGAACCCAAGTCTTCTGTACAAACTTTTTATTTCTATCGATCACACAGAGAAACAAGCAGGAATCACTCCTTCAAACCTCAATTCCGAAACATCCATTTTAGGAACTATGCCACTTGACGAGGCTTTGCCAGACTTGAACCTACTTCTGCCTGAAACCAAAAAGTCATTTCTACTGGAGGAATGCCAGTTTATAATGATAAGTGACAAAGAGTGGCTTTGTTTACAAATCTCCCCCAAGGGCTCTACACATTTCACAAATCTCCGCTGGCCAGTTACTTACCTCGAAAACAAAGCCATTTCAAAAGCAGATAATTAAGAGGTGTGAAGGGAGCAAAAGAATCTAGGTCAGAAAAGCTAAAGCCTTCTCAGATGAAAACAGCACAAAGGTATCCTGCAATTCTTAGTTAAGGTAAATAGAGCTCTGGGTCTTTCAAAAGGCTCAGAAATGATCCAGACAGGAAACAAAGTACTCCTCTTCCTTCCTCCCAGAGCAAATCTACCGGAATTGCTTAGGGCATTCACAGAATGATATGATCTTGGTCAATAAAATGTTCAAGGTGAATAGTAAATTTGCACAACACAACTGTTTTATTTTCTTGGAGCATTATCCAAAATGCTTATGAATCAGTTTTCCTTTAACTACCCTAATTATGGGAGTGAGAAGAGCATGGTCCAATTTGTGTTATCCTACTCCGAAAAAGTGGAATTCAAAAACTTTCCAGGGGTTGGGCACGGTGGCTCACGCCTGTGATTCTAGCCCTTAGGGAGGCTGAGGTGGGCAGATCACTTGAGGTCAGGAGTTCAAGACCAGCCTGGCCAACATGGCGAAACCCTGTCTCTACTAAAAATGCCAAAAAAATTAGCCAGAAATCGCTTGAACCTGGGAGGTGGAGGCTGTAGTGAGCCAAGATCGTGCCACTGAACTCCAGCTGGGCAACAGAGCGAGACTGTCTCAAAAAAACAAACAGAAAAACTTTCCAGTGACTGAGTGTGGATAATCATCAGTAATCTATACTAGAAATAGAAGCATGAGGAAATGGCATCTTTCATTGGCTTTTTCTGGTGACAATAATGGCCCACATCTTCAAGTTACCGGCAAGAAATGAGGGCGGAATTTGAGATTGCAACAGGTTCACCAGTGCAAAGATAATTTGATCATTCACATGAGAATTAAATCCACAGCCTTGTCTTCATCACCAGGTCCTAATTAACTGAACTAACCAGTCCTTTGTAGCAGGGATTGCCAAACTATGGTTCACAGGCCAAGTCCAACGTGTTCGTAAGAATGGATGTTATATTTTTTAGATGGTTAGAAAAAAATCAAAAGAAGAATATTTTGTGACACATGAAAATTATATCAAATATCCATTGCTAGAGAGCTAGTGTGATATTAAAAAAATTATATCAAATAAAATTATATATATTGAAACATAGCCCCACTTATCTATTTAGACAAGACGTGTGGTTGCTCTTGTACTACAACTATTTAGACAAGACGTGTGGTTGCTCTTGTACTACAATGACAGAGTTTAGTAGTTGCGGCAAAGACCGTATAACCTGCAAGACCTGATAGATATATTTGCTCTTTACAGAAAAAGCCAATTCCCAGCTCAAGGCCAGGATCAGTGGCTCACACCTGTAATCCCAACACTTTGGGAGACCAAGGTGGGAGGATGGCTTGAGCACTGGAGTTCGAGGCCAGCCTGGGCAACATAGTGGGACCTCCTCGCTAATATTTCCAGCTCAATATTATAAATATTATACCGATATATAAAAAGGCAGAAATGACAGTTGAAAGAACTTAGATTTGCAAAATGCAATTAAGGACACATCCTTAAAAAAAGTTGTTGTTTTTTTGGTTTTTTTTTTGAGACAGTCTTGCTCTATTACCCAGGCTGGAGTGTAGTGGCACAATCTCGGTTCACTGCAACCTCCACCTCCTGGGTTCAAGCAATTTCCGGCTAATTTTTTTGGTATTTTTAGTAGAGACGAGGTTTCATCATTTTGGCCAGGCTGGTCAACATTCCATTGGAAATGGAAAAGCACGGGACAAAATTGGTTAATGTTGCATGTATATAGCTTTTACCTTCAGCACTTGGCATTCGTTAAAAGCCTGGATTTTTGGGTGGCTTTCCCAAAAAGGAAAGGAATACTAATTCATTTAATCAATTAGAATCAGATACTATTCATGTTTTCTGCTCTTTGATTGTTGTTTTCTGTGGGGACTTAATAGAAAAGGGTGCTGAGGCCGGGCACAGTGGCTCACACCTGTAAGCCCAGCACTCTGGGAGGCTGAGGCGGGCAGATCACTTGAGGTCATGTTTTGAGACCAGTCTGGCCAACATGGTGGAACCCCATCTCTACTAAAACTACAAAACTTAGCTGGGCATGGTAGCGCACACCTGTAATCCCAGCTACTCAGGAGGCTGAGGCACAAGAATCACTTGAACCTGGGAAGCAGAGGTTGCAGTGACCCATGAGATCATCCTGTAGCATGAACGGCTGCAGGAAACAGATTTCCCGAACACCGAATACAGGAGGAAAGAGTTTATTATTCAGCTGGGAGCCAGGGCATAATTTGTCCAAAGCCCAGCTCATCTAACAAAGGAAGGTTCTGCCTTTATATAGGCTTATACTTTAGATGTTACGCATGGAAGAATCTTAGGTTTATAGCTTTAGAAATCACATATGAAAAGGGTCTCAGTTTACAGCCTCAGGAATTACATATGAAAGGATTCTGCTTTACAGTTTTAGGACTCACATGTAAAAAGGTTTCTGGTTTGATCTTGTTTTAAGTAAAAATAGTGTCTTCCAGAGAGTCTCCCCAAGACTAAGCCCGTTATTTTCAGGAAGGAGATTCAGGAGGCACCAGCTGGCCTGCTCTCTCTTTTATTGAGATGCACAGTGGATGACAGAGGGGGAGGGAATCCCAGATGCCTGGTCTCCTTCCTCAATGCCACTGCACTCCAGCCTATATCACAGAGCGACACTCAGCCTAAAAAAAATGGCTGCCGAGTCAGGTAAAATACAATGGTGGTTTAGTCAACCTGCACACAAGTTGGGTTAAAATTTCGGAATGGACTTTCAGAACAGGGACCTTGCCTGCCTTTTTCACTAGTGTATCTGTAGAACCTAGCACAATGTAAACACTAAAATAGATAGATATTTGAGGAGACGGGGTCCCACTGTGTTGCCCAGTCTGGTCTCAAACTCCTGGGCTCAAGCAATCCTCCCACTTTGGCTTCCTAAAGTGCTGAGATTACAGGTATAAGCCGCCATGCCCAGCCTCAATTTTTTTTTAAATTGAGGGAGTCTTACCCTGTCACTAGACTGGAATGCAGTGGCTTGATCCTGGCTCCCTGCAACCTCCGCCTCCCGGGTTCAAGCAATCCTCATGCCTCAACCTCCAGAGTAGCTGAAACTACAGGTACCCACCACCATGCCTGGCTACTTTTGTATTTTCAGTAGGACAAGGGTTTCACCATGTTGGCCAGGCTGGTCTCAAACTCCTGACCTCAAGTGATCTGTGCGCCTCAGCCTCCTACAGTGCTGGAATTACATGTGTGAGCCACTGCGCACAGCCAAATTTGTGTGTGTGTGTGACAGTCTTGCTCTGTCACCCAGGCTGGAGTGCTGTGGCACTATCTTGGCTCACTGCAACCTCCACCTCCAGGGTTCAACCCATACTCCTTCCTCAGCCTCCCAAGTAGCTGGGATTACAGGCACCCGCCACCCTTCCCAGCTAATTTTTGCATTTTTAGTAAAGGTAGCTTTTCACCATGTTGGCCGGGCTGGTCTTGAATTCCTGACCACAGGTGATCTGCCTCCCTCAGGCTCCCAAAGTGCTGGGATTAGAGGTGTGAGCCACCGTGCTGGGCCCTGGCCAAATTTTTGAATGTATAAATGATAAAAGGCTCTCTGCACCACCTCTGAAGAAAGTTATCTACCCCAGATTAGGTCTTCTTCAAACTTTATCACAGAACCAGTTTCGTCTTGGCCTCTGATTACCTTAAAGAAACCGAAGCAGCAACCCTTGATACCTCTGCTTAACCTCAGGATTACAGACCTGAAAAAGCTAGCGGCCCTAGGTCCCCTCTTCGTACTTGTATCCAAGGGCAAATATAGCTGTTATTCAGAGAAGTCTCAACTGGAAGATCTGGAAGATTTATTTTTGACTCCAGTTTGTTGGGTTGGGCAACATCAGCTAGAACTGGGCCAGTATGAGCAGAGTTGCATTTACAACCTTGCTCTCCCCACCTGGAGTCAAAGTTCTTTCCTCCTCGGAGTGTTTTTCAAAGACTGCTGATTATTATTTATTTGTTTTGAGACAGAGTCTCACTCTGTCACCCACGTTGGAGTGCGGTGGCGCCATAACGGCTCACTACAGCCTCTGCCTCCTGGGTTCAAGAAATTCTGCTGCCTCCGTGTCCTGAGTAGCTGGGACTATATATAGGTGACTGCCACCATACCCGGCTAATTTTTGTATTTTTTAGTAGAGACGGGGTTTCACCATGTTGGCCAGGCTGCTCTCAAACTCCTGACCTCAGGTGATCCTCCCACCTCTGCCTCCCAAAGTGTGAGGATTACAGGCATGAGCCACAGTGCCCGGCCAATTCAGCGTGTTTTGTTTTTGTTTTTGAGACAGAGTCTTGCTCTCTCCCCCAGGCTGGAGTGTAATGTTGTGATTTCAGCTCACTGCAACCTCCGGATCCCAGGTTCAAGTGATTCTCCCACCTCAGCCTCCCTAGTAGCTGGGATTACAGGCCCCTGCCACCACGCCTGGCTAATTTTTGTATTTTTAGTAGAGATGGGGTTTCACTACGTTGGCCAGGCTGCTCCCAAACTCCCAACTTCAGTTGATCTACCTGCTTCAGCCTCCCACAGTTCTGTGATTACAGGTGTGAGCCACCGTGCCCAGGCATCAGCCTGTTTTTTTTTAGACAGAGCCTCGCTATGTTGGCCAGGCTGGAGTGTAGTGTCACGATCTCAGCTCACTGCAACCTCCATTTCCTGGGCTCAAGCAATTCTCTTGCCTCAGCCCCCCTCATAACTGGGACTACAGGCATGAGCCACTGCACCCAGCACATTGGCCTTTTTTTTTTTTTTTTTTTTTTAAAAATTTTTATTGTTTCGTTTTCTTGATATTTAGCGTGAGATTTGGTTTTTTTGTTTATAGACATGGGGTCTCCCTATGTTGCCGAGGCTGGCTGGTCTTGAACTCCAAGGCTCAAGCCATCCTCCCACCTTGCATCTCAAAGTTCTGGGGTTATAAGCCGGAGCCACTGAGGCCAACTAGGAGTACTTTTCATATCAATGTTGGGGCCGGGCACGGTGGCTCACGCCTGTAATCCTAGCACTTTGGGAGGCCAAGGTGGGTGGATCACCTGAGGTCAGGAGTTAAAGACCAGCCTGGCCATCATGGTGAAACCCCATCTTTAAAAAAAAAGAAAAAAAAATTTAAAAAGAAAAAAAATATCAATGTTGGTCAGGCATGGTGGCTCACGACTGTAATCCCAACACTTTGGGAGGCCAGGATTTCAAGACCAGCCTGGTCAACATTGTGAAACCCTTGTCGCTACTAAAAATATAAAAATTAGCCCAGTGTGGTGGCACACGCCTGTAATTCCAGCTACTTGGGAGGTTGAGGCATGAGGATTGCTTGAATCTGGGAGGCAGAGGCTGCAGTGAGCCGAGACCGTACCACTGCAATCCTGGGTAGCCACCACACCCAGCCTCTTATTTTTTTTTTTAAGAGAGTTGCCCTGGCTGGAGTATAGTGACGTGATCATAGCTGACTGCAGCCTCACCTTCCTCAGCTCTCAAGTAGCTAGGACTACTAATTTTTTAATTTTTTTTTTAATTAATTTTTTTCTAGAGCGGCCAGGCATGCGGTGGTTCATGCCTGTAATCCCAGCACTTTGGGAGCCTGAGGCGGGTGGATCACAAGGTCAGGAGTTTGAGACCAGCCTGACCATCATGGTGAAACCCCGTCTCTACTAAAAATACAAAAATTAGCCAGGCGTGGTGGTGCACGACTGTAATCCCACCTACTCAGGAGGCTGAGGCAAGAGAATCACTTGAACCTGGGAGGTGGAGATTGCAATAAGCCAACATGGCACCACTGCACTCCAGCCTGGCGACAGAGCGAGACTCCGTCTCTCTAGAGTCTCTGTAGAGACCTCTCTACCAAAAATTTTATAGAGATGGAGTCTACGTTGCCCAAGTGGCCTCAAACTCCTTGCCTTCAGTAGTTCTCCTGCCTTGGCCTCCCAAAGTGCTGGGACTATAGGCATAAGCCACTGCGCCCGACCAAATTTTATTTCTTTTACGACACTCTTTCCATAATCTTATTTAAGAAGTTCAGTGACAAAGGTTATGGAGAAAGAATAGCAGCACTGTGTGCTGAAAACAGCTTTGAACTTGCTCTCTTAAGACTTAGGATCGAAGGCTGGAGTTCGAGACAAGCCTGGCCAACATGGCAAAACCCCATATCTACTAAAAATAACAAAAATTAGTCAGGCATTTTGGCAGGTGCCTGTAATCCCAGCTACGCAGGAGGCTGAGGCAGGAGAATCACCTGAGCCTGGGAGGTGGAGGCTGCAGTGAGCCGAGATCGCACCACTGCACTCCAGCCTGGGTGACAAAAGCGAAAACTCCGTCTCGGGAAAAAAAAAAAAAAAAAAAAAAAAGACTTAGGTTTGAACACCAGGATTGTGACCTTATAGCTGTTCAATTTTGTGAGTCACTCAACCTATCTGAGCTTCTATTTCCCCATCTATAAATCAGAAATACTACTACTTATCTCACAAGACTGTGGTGAAGATGAAATAAGATGATGAGTGTGACAGCAACCTGGCATACAAAAGGTAGTAAATAAATGTTAATCCCTTCGTTCAAAGTAGGATTGGAGTTGTAGAGTTTAAAGTATGCATACTTGGGCTTGGGATGTTTCTCATTTGATCTTAGCCCAAAGGCCGAGAAATGATGATAATGTTTCTCAAAACGTGAATTGAATCAATGTTTCACATTCCCATTGGAAATGTTTCCTTGTCGGTTTTCTCTCTCTCAGCAAATGACCTCACTATTAATCTATCTAGTTGTATAAGCCAAACAAATTCTGGGTATTGAATGACAAATGTTTAACGTTCTTACCTGAGGTTTCTTAATTTCTCAAAAAGGCAGTGGTATAGTTTTCCATCTGTTCCCACAGGCAATGGTTTCAGTTATTCATGGGAATAGCAACTTGATTCCTGTCTCCACAAGTGCCATTAATAGTGTTTAAATCAGGGAACAGTAAACACATTTAACATATGGAAATTTTCATCTTGTAGCTTTTATTTGGAAAGTTCACTTTCTATAGCATAACATTGCAACAGCCTTTTCTCATGGTTTTTTACATTTCTCTCACCACTGAAATGTGAATGGAAGACAAATTAGAAAAGTCAGAGTGGGTGGGAAGGTTAAGGAGACCCAACCACACTGCTTCTAGCCAAATGACCCTGTAAATTCCCTTTGAAGGTATCATCTAACTTACAATTTCACGTGAAAAACAGGAAGGTGATAATCTCAACTACTTTACCAGGTTGTAGTAAGACACACAGGAATACATGTAAAAGTGAATAAAAATTTAAACCACATAAATGTAACATTTACCATTATTTAACAATGCCCAAACTTTCAAACTCACTGTCCCCTCGAAGTTTAATCAGAATTTAAACGTTTGAGCCTGGGTGTGGTGGCTCACGCCAGTAATCCCAGCACCTTGGAAGGCCGAGGTGGGTAGATCACTTGAGGTCGGGAGTTCGAGACCAGCTTGGCCAACGTGGTGAACCCCTATCTCTACTAAAAACACAAAAATTAGCCGGGCATGGTGAGGCATGCCTGTAATTCCAGCTATTTGGGAGGCTGAGGCAGAAGAATCGCTTGAACCCATGAGGCGGAGGTTTCAGTGAGCTGAGATCATGCCACTGCACTCCAGCCTGGGTGATAGGATGAGACTCTGTCTCAAAAAAAAAAAAAAAGATTTTCAACCTTTGAAAAGTTTATTTTCTCCCCCTAGTGATCTCGATTGTTTGTAACAAACAATACTCTAAATCTCCAAGTAGTATCCTAGGAAACAAAGAAATACACAGCTTCTTTCTGACACTCCCTGGTTACACTAGGTGCCTTCATCCTCGCCCTTCCGTGGTCAGCTACAGGTGCTTCCTTTTCCCCTTCCCACCTCTGCCTCCTCTCGCACATAACCAATCTCCAGCTCTCCACTTTGACCCCATCTCCATCTGTTATGAACTAAATTGTGCCCCCATTCCCCCGCACCAAATTCATATGTATAGGCCCTAACGCCCAATGTGACTGTATTTGAAGACTGGTCCTTTAGCAGGTAATTAAGGTTAAGTGAAGTCATAAGGGTGGGTCCCTAATCCTATAGGACTGAGGTCCCTGTAAGAAGAGGAAGAGACCACACTAGTCTGTTTCACTATTCTATCTTCTTTCAAGTGCAAATCATCGCAGTCTTTTTTTTTTTTGAGACAGAGTTTTCACTCTTTTTGCCCAGGCTGGAGTGAAATGGCAAGATCTTGGCTCTCTGCAACCTCCTCCTCTGGGTTCAAGCAATTCCTCTGCCTCAGCTGGGATTACAGGTGACCGCCACCATGCCCAGCTAATTTTGTATTTTTAGTAGAGATGGGGTTTCACCATGTTGGCCAGGCTGGTCTCAAACTCCTGACCTCAGGTGATCCACCCACCTCAGCCTCCCAAAGTGCTGGCATAACAGGCGTGAGCCACCTCACCTGGCCCATCCCAACCTTTTATACTTATCTTCCCATCCTTCCCTGGAGTATATATAAAAAAAGATACCTCCACCAGGCGTGGTGGCTCACACCTGTAATCCCAGCACTTTGGGAGGCCAAGGTGGGCAGATCACCTGAGGTCGGGAGTTTGAGACCAGCCTGACCAACATGGAGAAACCCCATCTCTACTAAAAGTACAAAATTAGCCAGGCATGGTGGCACATGACTGTAATCCCAGCTACTCAGGAGGCTGAGGCAGGAGAATTGCTTGAACCCAGGAGGTAGAAGTTGCAGTGAGCTGAGATAGAGCTACTGCACTCCAGGCTGGGCAACAAGAGTGAAACTCCATCTCAAAAAACAAACAAACAAAACCCTCTTCCTTCTCTTCTCTCAGCTCTGGATTAACTAGGCCATAAGTACCAAGGGCAGGAAATAGCACGAGTCACAGCTATCACTTAGGTGCTTGGCAAGGCAGGCATTCATAAAGATTCGTTGAATAAATTATAAGCCACATAGTCTTAAAGAGATCATTGCTCACATGTCCTCTCTCTCCAATAGCTCCAGTCTCTCTCCGATAGCTGCTTCTTGTTTTCACACACTTACAAGCCTCCCATTTAGAACACAACTCACTTGATACTGCTGTCCTTTCGAATGTCTTTATTATCTAATTCCTGTGAATAAGTGGCTGATTTTTAGTAGCCTCATTTGGTATCATTCAGTCCTCTTCATTCCTTTGCAATCTCCTATCAGTTCCGTCAACTGTATAGGAATAAATGAACCATAGTTACAGAGGCCTCCATTTGAAATAAATGCAGGCCAGGTGTGGCGGCTCACACCTGTAAACCCAGCACCTTGGGAGGCCAAGGAGCGTGGATTGCTCGGAAGTTTGAGACCAGCTTGGGTGTCGTGGCGAAACTTCATCTCTGTAAAGCATTCAAAAGTTAGCCAGGCATCGTGGCTCACGCCTGTAGTTTCAGCTACTTTAAAGGTTGAAGTGGCAGGGCCGCTTAAGCCTGGGTCAAGGCTGTAGTGAGCCATGAGGATGGCACTGTACTCCAGCCTGGGCAACAGAGAGGTATCTGTTATCAAAAAAAAAAAAAAAATGCAGTGATCCTTTTCTGACCCTTGCCTTCCTTGATCTCAGTATCCTATTTGGGGCACTGATGAGAATCACCTTCTTTCTTTTTTTTTGAGATGAAGTCTTGCTCTGTTGCCCAGGTTGGAGTGCAGTGGCATGATCTCAGCTCACTGCAACCTCCTGGGTTCAGGCAATTCTCGTGCCTCAGTCTCCCGAGTAGCAGGGATTACAGGTGTGCAACACTGCACCTGGCTACTCTTTTGTATTTTTAGAAGAGACCAGGTTTCACCATGTTTGTCAGGCTGGTCTTGAACTCCTGACCTCAGATGATCCACATACCTCAGCCTCCCAAAGTGCTGGGATTACAGGCTTGACCCACCACGCCAGGCCTACCTTTTTTCTTAAATTCTGTTTTCATGGGGTTGAACACATGCTCCCCATTACTTCTATTTCACAGACCGTAACTTCTCTCCCTTGGGCATATTCTAAACTTGACTTTCTGGGTCATTCTTTTTCCTATTTAGCTCTTCCTTCAGTTTTTTTCTCTTAATTTCAATGATCAACTCTTTTGTTGGTGACTTGTGAAATCACAACTGAGTTGAATGATTTCATCTTATTTATGTATGTACGCATGTGGGAAACCCCCATTCTGAGCATGGAGGAAGGAGAGCTAAGCAGACCCCCAGCACTATTAGTGCCTGAAGAACATCTTACTACTCATTTATTTCCTTTATATATGATCTTTTCATAGATAATCATATCTTAGTTTGTAGTCAGAGGAATGTCTAGAGCAGACACATTGCAGAGCATGAACTAAGGAAAACAGCCACACCAGGACAAGAATCAATGGCCCAGGTGGTAGTGCCCCTGCCTGAAAGGGCATGCACTACATGGCAGTTCGGCCCAGGCAGCAGCATTCAGTATCATAAAGAAACCTGCTGTATGGCAAGCTTGGAGCAAGAGTCACTCCTCCCGAAAGGGAGTTGTAGTATCTTGCGTCCTGTTCTTGTAGAAAGCTGGTCTCAGGCTGGCAATCCTGAATAGTCTGAGGACTTAAAACCCCTCTGGTATAATCGTGCCCAGGTGGCTGTATGCCCTTTCGGCTCTGTTGCTACTGTGCTGACTCAGAGCATCCTCCTATAGAAATTCTTAGAAGTAGACTGCCCCTAGATAAGAGATGTTGCACACTGCCCACCTCCTTGCCTTGGTGACCTAATGGGGGTTGTAAGGTTTGTTTCCGAGGATAAAATGAAGAAACTGAGGCCAGCACCAAAATAATCCAATGCAAGGGAATTTATTCAGGCTCCCGGGTAAGGTTCTGCAGTCCAGACAGGAGAGGCCGGAAAAATCGCGCAGACTCCTCTGACAGGGGGTTTTATAGGGAGTGAAACAGCTTGATTGGTTGAGGGAGAGCAAAACTGCTATTGGGTAAGTTACAAGCCTTGACCTAGGACTTGGCTTGTTATTGGTTGGAATTACTTGCCTGCTATTGGTTGTGAAGACTCGACTGCTATTGGTTGTTAAAACTCGGCTGCTATTGGTTGTTAAGACTCGGCTGCTATTGGTTGTTAAGACTTGGCTGCTATTGGTTGTTAGGGCTTAGCTGCTATTGGTTATTAAGAAGCCATGATTGCAGCACCTTGTTTGCATACTGAGCTCTTTAAGAGAAGACCAGGCTGTGCGAGCAAGGGAGAAGGGAACAGGCCCGAGCATGTCTGAGCTTGCTCGGGGCTTGTAAAAGGGAAAAAAGGAGGGGGGGGGGTGCGTCGGGGGGGGCGTGGTGTGGAGGGCGTGGTGTGGCGGGGGGTGGGGAGGGGGGTGGCGGGGGTGGGGAGGGGGGTGCGTCCGAGCTCCCAGCAAGGCAACCGGCCTTACACTTTAATGGTAACTTGGAAATTGCTTTTTATAACTATTCTAACAATCTATGCAGTGGTTAAGTCTAGTGTGAAAATTTTAGCTATTAAAGTAAAGTGAAACATTTTAAATGATCCCTATAAAAACTGTAAACCTTGACAAGATCTTATAATTTGAACAATTGGGCAGAGCATATATATGTTCTTGCAGGCTATAAATCATGTAAAATTGTTAATATGCTGCTGTTTTTGACCACAAAATGCCAGTTTTATATTGTTTGAGATAATAAAATGGAAACGAAATGTTATTGTGGGAATTACTACAAACAGAAATTTAATCTTTTGCTCATATCTCCTTTTCTGAATCTTAGTACATGCAACTAAAAGAAGCCAGCTTACATTATCAGTACTCAACCTAGAAGTGTCCTTATTTATCAAATCAATATATAGTCTGGTTATCATTTAATAATGAAAGAGAAGAAGTGTTTTCTTTGGACAACAAAAGCATAAACTTTAGTGGATATTTTGGTAAATGTTATCACATTATATTAAAGCCATCTGTATATTGAGACAACCATAATCAAAGTTCAGAGACAGTGATAGACATAGAGATTTCTGCAACTCATATAACAGAGACTATAACATAAGGGATTATTAAACAAAATCTACAAGGAACTACAAACTAATAAGCAAAATTCAACTACCCACTAGAAAAATGATCAAATATGAACAGGTAGCCAGAAACAAGTAAATATTAATGTCAAACCTCTATACTTGCCATGACAAACTACCACAAATTTGTGGCTTAAATAAAACACATTTATTATTGTTATACTTCTTGAGGTCAGTAGTTTGACATAGTTTTCAACACCCTAACATCATGTTGTCATCATGCTACATTGCTTTCTAGAGGCTCTAGCGGAGAATTCGTTTCCTGCTCTTTCAGATTGTTAGTGAAATTCAGTTCCTTGAGGTTGTGGTACTGCAGTCTCTGTTTTCTTTTTTCTTTTCCTTTCCTTTTCTTTTTTTTTTTTTTTTTTTTTTTTTGTTGAGACAAAGTCTCACTTTGTTGCCCAGGCTGGAATGCAGTGGCACAATCTCAGCTCACTGCAACCTCCGCCTCCTAGGTTCAAGCAATTCTCATGCCTCAGCCTCCTGAGTAGCTGGAATTATAGGCATCTGCCACCATGCCCGGCTCTATTTTTAGTAGAAATGGGGTTTCGACATGTTGGTCAGGCTGTTCTGAAACTCCTGACCTCAAATGATCTGCCTGTCTCAGCCTCCCAAAGTGCTGGGATTACAGGCATGAGCCACCATGCCTGGCGGTCCCTGTTTTCTTGCAGGCTATAAACTGAGAGTCACTTACAGCTTCTAGGGGATACCACATTCCTTGGCTTGTAGTGTTTATTTTCCACCTTCAAAGGTTGTGTGAGACTAGAGCCCATTGCCTAAACATGCTTATGTGGGTAACAGAATTATTCAGCATGAAGCAAACCAGGCAGATCCTTAAAAACAAAGGTGATCCCAGGGTCTGGTTAAGAGTAAGTGCTAAGGGAATGAAATGCAGTAGATGACTGTGTCTACCACCTCCCTATACCTGAATCCACCACTCTCTGCTAAATGCACAATCCTTTTAGGTAAGATGGTTGATAGTGTAGGTTTTTATTTCTCTTTTGATAATTTTCTCCCACAACCCCTTCTAGCCTGTCTTAAAATCTTGCTTCTGTTTTCTCATCCCAATCTGAGAGTAATGCTGTCTGAATCCCAAAATAGACATAACTAAAAGCTACGTTTTTACACTCTGAACATGATTAAAAATTAGTACCTCACCACTCCAGAACTGAAAGCAAGCCTCAATTAAAAGGAAAATCAGTGTGTATATGGTATCCAGATATTTGGTCAAACATCATTCTGGATGTTTCTGTGAGAGTGTTTCTTGATGAGATTGATATTTAAATTGATACATTTTGAGTAATGCAAAATGCCCTCCATCATGTGGGTGGGCCTCATCTAGTAAGTTGAAGGAGTAAACAGAACAAAAGAATGACGTCCTGCAAGCACAGGTGACTTCTGCAGCAGACAGCATTCAGACCTGAATCACAGCACTGGCTTTTCTTTGAATACTATGGTTTAAAGGTTTGTGTCCCCTCAAAAGTCATATGCTAAAATTCCAAGCCCCAAAATGATGGTATTAGGTGGTGGGGCCTCTGGGAGGTGATTAGGTCATAAGGCAGGAGCCTTCATGAATGGGACTGGGGCTTTTATAAAAGAGTCCAGAGAGCTATGTGAGGACCATATGATAATGCACCTAGAAATGCAGCTAGAAAGTTCCTTCTATAAACCAGGACTTGGGTCCTCACCAGACAATGAATCTGCCTTGATTTTGGACATCCAGTATCCAGAACTGTGAGAAAAAAAATTCTGTTGTTTGTAAGCTAGTCTGTCTATGGTATTTTGCTATAGTATCCTGAACAGGTTGACACTGCTTTCTGCATCTCCAGCCTGCCAGCCTGTGCTTGAACTTGCCAGTCTTTATCAACTGCATGTATTAGTCCATTTGATGCTGTTGATAGAGACATATCCGAGATTGGGTAATTTATAAGAAAAAGGTTTAAAGGACTCACAGTTCCTTGTGTCTGGGGAGGCCTGACAATCATGGCAGAAGGTGAAAGGCACGTATTACATGGCAGCAGGCAAGAGAGAATGAGAGCCACGTGAAATGGGAAACCCCTTACAAAAACATCAGATCTTGTGAGACGTATTTACTACCATGAGAACAGTATGGGAGAAATTGCCCCCATGATATAATTATCTCCCACCAGGTCCCTCCCACAACATGTGGGAATTATGGGAGCTACAATTCAAGATGAGATTTGGGTGGGGACACAGCCAAACCATATCACTGTATGAGCTAATTACTTAAAATTAATTTCTCTCTCTCTTTTTATCTCCCCCTACACACACCGACACACACACACCCCCACACACACACATACACACGAGCTAATTACTTAAAATCAATTTCTCTCTCTTTTTTATCCACCCTCTACACACAAACACACACACACACACACACACTAGCTAATTACTTAAAATCAATTTCTCTCTCTCTTTTTATCCCCCCCACACACATACACACACACACACACACACACACACACACACACACACACACACACACCTATTCTATTGGTTTTATTTCTCTAGAGAACCCTGACTAGTACAGATGACTCATAAAGTATGTGACTAATTAAATGTGTTTACTTTTAAAAACTCAGAGTAGATATAGGCACTCAATAAACTCTTAGGATTTAACAATTAACAACAAACATATGACATGGACTATTTGGGAAGCTTTCAACCATTATAGAGGTCAGACTTCAAGATGAATTCCAATGATCTCAGCTCCCAAATGGTATTCGTGCTCCTATTCGCCTCTTCCTACATGAAACCACAGTTAGTCTGT
The DNA here is from genome assembly GCA_963574635.1 of Cheracebus regulus. Lineage (NCBI taxonomy): Eukaryota > Metazoa > Chordata > Mammalia > Primates > Pitheciidae > Cheracebus > Cheracebus regulus. The sequence continues at coordinate 2,027 of CAUYQU010047573.1, read as the reverse complement.
GTGACCAACAGAATATAGCAGAAAGATATAGACTTACAGATTCCTTCAATCAAATAATAAGGCCTTTAAAAAGTTTATGGATATTGTCCTTTGGCCATTGTAATAGAAATCCATAGTGGAGACAGAGTTACCTCTAAGCAATTTATGACTGTGCTTTTGTTTAAGGAGTGAACCTCTATGAAGTTCAAGGAGACAACAGATATTTTTACAGAAGATTATATTTAAATAATCACAGAGAGCTTGAGGAAAAGGGACAGAGAGTAGGAAATTCAAGTCTAGGACTTCCAAATTTCTGCAAGTAGGAAGTAGATGCAAACACATAATTTGTTTTGTGAAAAAGAAAGGATAACTCAGGGAAAAATGAAGATTCCAGAGGGCGAAGCCCAGAACTGCAGTAAATCATTTGCAGGCAGCAATTTGGTTGAGTCCTAATAAGGAATTTTCAACATGTGCCTGGATGGATTTAAGCCTTGCTGTGGACCAGTGGCTATAACACTTGTTTTCCCTGCTTTTCAACAGGAGTCCCTGCTTTAGCTATTCTAAGCTTGTCCCACCATTGTATGTTGGTTGTGTTTGTTTTAGAGGGCAAGTGTTATGGTCTCTTTAGCTCACAAGATACCAAGTTGAAATTATCTGGACACAGGTACTTTTCTTAAGGAATTACACAGAAGTAGACTACTTTGCACCTGGAATTGATGTAGATGATGAAATTCTGAATGTCACACTGAAATTGAATGAGATGGGATCCTGAGAGTATTTTGCATGTAAAACAGACATAAATGATTGGTGAGAAGTCAGATTGTGGTAGCCATCCTTCAAGATGGCCCGCCAAATTCCCATGTTCTAGAATTGAGACTTTTTTTTGTAGTTTTTATCACATTGTAATAGTGATGGGGTCTGTGACAAATAGAATATATTAGAAGTGATGACATTTCACTTCTGAGATCTGGGAATGTTTTTAGCTTTCAAATTTCTTCAACTTGAATAGAGTTTGAATGGATGTTGAGAGCCAATTCTCACTCTTTACCATAGTCTGTGCTCACAAGGGGTTTACAAGCTTAATAGAATGACAAGATTAACATAATGTGACAAGATTAGAAATGGGGTATGTGCTAAATTGAGTGTTAGAGCTTAGGTTCACCAGAAGATCAGAAAAAAAGGAGATTGGAGTGTGATGGAGAATTCAGAGAAAGTTCCATGAAGGAACTTAGCTTTCAGTTAGGGTTTGAAAAGATGGTAGGAAATGAATAAGCCTAGATACAAGCAAAATATTTAATGCAGGTAGATAGCAGAGTGAAGGCAAGAATTAGTGCAGTTGATAATATGTAGTTAGCATGACTCTTACAAAGACTAAGTCATGAAAAGTGGTAATAACAAAGGATTATGAAATATACACAGCTGTGAAAATTGAGGTAATAGCTAAATATATTGCTTGTGGGTATATGTGTACTGAATGTCCATAACATATATTTATGCAATCATGTAAAATTATGTGTGTATTGTCATTCAGTAGATTTCTTTCTTTGCCAGATACTAATACTAGACTTAGACTAAGCTAGAAGAATACACAGTACCACAGATACCGCAACATTTTCTTCCTTCCAACCCTGGTCATATTTGTGCAGTGACTATGAAAATCTTTAACATTTTTTTTTCTGATTTGTATTTCAGTTCCCTTATTACAGAAATCAGGCTTTCCCTGAATTCCTTAACTCTTTCCAGTTCTTTCCCTATTAAGAGGCTAGACCTGTTCTCATATTTTCTTTTCTTTTTTTTTTTTCTTTTCTTTTTTTTTTTATTGCATTTTAGGTTTGGGGGTACATGTGAAGAACATACAATATTGTTGCATAGGTACACACGTGGCAGTGTAATTTGTTGCCTTCCCCCCCTTCACCTATATCTGGCATTTCTCCCCATGCTATCTCCCCCCAACTCCCCACCCACCACTGTCCCTCCCCTATTTCCCCCCAACATACCCCAGCGTATAGTGCTCCCCTCCCTGTGTCCATGTGTTCTCATTGTTCAAC
>CAUYQU010047571.1:0-26179 GCA_963574635.1 Cheracebus regulus | reverse complement strand
TTTAAGTCTTTAATCCATCTGGAGTTAATTTTAGTGTAAGGTGTCAGGTAGGGGTCCAGTTTCTGTTTTCTGCACATGGCTAGCCAGTTTTCCCAACACCATTTATTAAACAGGGACTCCTTTCCCCATTGTTTGTTTTTTTTTTTTTTTTTTGAGATGGAGTCTCACTCTGTTGCCCAGGCTGGAGTGCTGTGGCACAGTCTCGGTTCACTGCAACCTCTGTTTCTCAGGTTCAAGCAATTCCCCTGCCTCAGCCTCCCGAGTAGCTGGGATTATAGGTGCCTGCCACAACGCTTGGCTAATTTTTTTTTTTTTTTTGAGATGAAGTCTCACTCTGTCACCCAGGCTGGAGTGCAATGGCGCGATCTTGGCCCACTGCAACCTCTGCCTCCCAGGTTCAAGCGATTCTCCTGCCTCAGCCTCCTGAGTAGTTGGGATTATGGCACATGCCACCACGCCCAGCTAATTTTTGTATTTTTTTTTTAGTAGAGATGGGCTTTCAACATCTTGGCCAGGCTGGTCTCAAACTCCTGACCTTGTGATCCACCTGCCTTGGCCTCCCAAAGTGCTGGAATTACAGGCGTGAGCCACCACGCCTGGCCCTGGCTAATTCTTTGTATTTTTAGTAGAGATAGGTTTCACCATGTTGGCCAGGCTGGTCTCGAACTCCTAAACTCATGATCCACCCACCTCGGCCTTCCAAAGCCCTGGGATTACAGATGCGAGCCACCGATCCCAGCCCCAATGTTTCTTTTACTACATCTCACAACATCATCTAGTAGTGAAGACCCATTGCCCTGCACCATCATTGTTTAATTCACACAAAGAAGCAGAACAAAGATTAAGACAAGTATTCCAGGTTCTGACTTCCTTCCTTTGAGCCTCTCCTTGAAGAGCTCTGTTCTCTGAGCACCGAGTCTAGGAATTGATGCCCTCAGGCACTGTGGACTTGAGATTTCATGGAAAGGAAAAAAGTCTTGAGTTGAATAGCAAAACCTGACCTTTCCAAGCTCTAGCTCTAATGTCTCCTTGTCACTGAGTTGCTGCTGAGAGACAAGAACATGAGAGTTTGGGACCCATTCCTCATTCTCATTTTAATCAAGCAGCAGACATTCATTATTAATGAAATCTATCACTATGTTAATTTAATTGATATAGATCTTGTTCCCAGGATATCCATTTAAAAATATTTTATTTTGGCCGGGCATGGTGGCTCATGCCAAAAAAAATAAAAAACAAAAAAACAAAAACCACTTTATTTTATAAAGCAGTTTTAGGCACACAGAAAAACTGAGCAGAAAGCACAGAGAGTTCCGATATACTCCCCTCCCCTCACCACACAGCCCTTGCACTGTCAATATCCCTCACCAGAGTGGTACGTTTGTTGCAGTCCGGGAATCTGAATTGACACATCATTATCACCTAGAGCCCATCATTTACATTAGGGTTGATGCTTTGTGTTGTAAATTCCATGGGTTCCGACAAATACAAAATCACATGTATCCACCATTATAGTATCATACAGAATAGGTTCGCTGCCCTAAAATTGCTGTATGCTCTGCCTATTCATCCCTTCCTCTCCTTAACCCATGGCAACCACTGATCTTTTTGGTTGTTTTGTTAGAGACAGGGTCTCACTCTGTTGCCCTGGCTTGAGTGCGGTGGCATAATAATAGCTCACTGTAGCCTCAAACTCCTGGGATCAAGTGATCCTCCCACCTCAGCCTTCCAACTAGTTAGGACCACAGGTGCACACCACCACGTCTGCTAATTTTAAAAAACTTTTTGTAGAGATGGGAGTCTCAGTATGCTGCCTAAGCTGGTATTGAACTCCTGGCCTCAAGCAATCCTTCCAACCCAGTCTCCCCACGTGATGGGATTACAAGTGTGAGTCACCATGCATGACCAAAACCACTGATCTTTTACTGTCTCCACAGTTCTGTCTTTTCCAGAGTGCCATATAGCATGCAGCCATTTCAGGTTGGCTTCTTTTTCACTTGGTAATATGTATTTAAAGTTATTTCATGTACTATTTGTTTTATTTTAATTGACAAATAAGAATTGTATGTATTTATGAGGTACAAAGTGATATTTTGATGTGTGTATACATTGTGGAATAATCAAATCAGAGTAATTAGAATATTTATCACCTTAAATATTTATCATTTCTTTTTGATGAGAACATTTAAAATCTGCCCCCCTACCTTGTTTTTTTCTTGAGACAGAGTCTCACTCTGTCACCCAGGCTAGAGTGCAGTGGCATGATCTTGGCTCACTGCAACCTCCACCTCCCAGGTTCAAGTCATTCTCCTGCCTCAGCCTCCTGAGTAGCTGGGACTTCAGGCACCTGCCACCACATCCAGCTTTTTTTTTTTTTTTTTTTTTTTTTTGTATTTTTAGTAGAGACAGTGTTTCACCATATTGGCCAGACTGGTCTTAAACTCCTGATCTTGTGATCTGCCCAGCTTGGCCTCCCAAAGTGCTGGGATTACAGGTATGAGCCACTGCGCCCGGCCCCTCCCTCCTTTTCCCTAGAGATAGGATCTCAAATCCCTGGCCTCAAGCAGTCTCCTGCCTCAGCTTCTCAAGTACCTGGGATTACAGGCAGGAGCCACCATGCCCAGCTTTAAAAATCCCATCTTTTAGCTGTTTGAAATATGTAATACATTATTACAAACTACAGTTACCTGGCTGTACAAAAGAACACCAGAACTTATGCCTCCTAACTGCAACTTTGTACCCACTGACCAACATCTCCCCTTTATCCATGCAACCACCACCCACCAGCCTTTAGTATCCACCTTTCTACTTTCTACTTCTATGAGTTCAGCTTTGTGGATTCTACATGTAAGTGAAGTCATATATTTATCTTTGTGCCTGGCTTATATTATTTAAATCTTTTAGGTTCATCCACATTGCTGCAAATGACAGAATTTCCTGTTGTGTTTTTTAAAGGTGTAATGGTTTTCCATTCTGTATATACACCACTTTTTTTTTTGAGACAGGGTCTTGCTCTGTTGCCCAGGCTCAAGTGCAGTGCCTCACTGCAACCTCAACCTCCCAGGCTAAAGCAATCCTCCTGCCTCAGCTCCCACAGTAGCTGGGACTACAGGCGTCTGCAACCACACCCAGCTAATTCTTTTCTTTCTTTTTTTTTTCATATTGTTGTAGAAACAGGGTTTCGCATGTTGCCCAGGCTGGTCTCAAACTCCTCACCTCAAGCAATCCACCCACCTTGACCCCTAAGTGTTGAGATTACAGGCATGAGCTACCACACCTGGCCTGACTCCTGAATTCTTGACCAAAACCTCCAACGGTGTAAAATATCTAGTCTTTCTGCTTTCAGCAGGCTCTCCTAAATCAATTCCTAAATACCATTCAGTCATCCAAACTGCTTAAACTTATTATTAGTCTGAAAAGAAATCTCACACTGATAAAGAAACAAAATGAATATCATTAATATAGAAGAATCAATTATTTCAAAAATCGCTAATTTCAACTTGCAAAAGGGATGACTACACATGTTGGTAGTAATTAAGTTTGCAGCCTATTCCCCCCAAAATACAGACTTCCTTGAAGTATATAAAGTTTTTACAACAGAATCTCATTCACTCTAAACTAAAGTTGGAGGCTGTCTCCCTAGCCAGTGATGAGCACTTGATAAACTTTGGGGAAAAAGTTAGAAGGGGAATATCCTACTGTGTGTCTTGGAATAGTTGCTTCTTTCTTATGAAAAGAGATGTGATAGATACCACGTGAGCTCTGCACAAAGCAGCTGAAGCTGATGGGTGACATTTAGGTAGACAGCCTGGAGTGACCAGAGCAACCAATGCATCTACAATATTGAAGAGCAAGCTGGAGAGAACCTCAGATATAGATCGAAATATCCAAGTGGTAAATCAGTACACATGAACTGCCGATCAGCCCTATTAATGTTACATTTTCTTTTAGTGTGTTTCTTTCATTCTCATCTTTTTTTTGTAATTTAATATTTTTCCCAGGTTCATTACAGTAAAAAGACTATGAGCGTGTGTGTGTGTGTGTGTATATATATATATGTATATATATATATATATATATATATTACATATATAGAGAGACTATATATAGAGACTATATATATATATATATAGAGAGAGAGAGAGAGAGACTATATATATAGAGAGAGAGACTATATATATATATATAGTCTTTTTACTGTAGAACTATCTTCTGGGCATCTCAGAAAACAAGCTGGCCAAAAAACCCTGTACTCAGGCCACACTACAATCCATGCTGACTTCAGTGTGGAGGGAGCCTGAGGTGTCTATAAAAGCTTTAAAACCGTGAGTGAATTAGATGGCACTGGACCTATGGATATTAAAATTTCTTTTTAGCTTCTTCTTTCTGAGCTCATTGTATACAACTTTTCTGGGGCTTTCCAAAGACAGCCTGGGCCTCATACCTTTGATTCTACATTTATTTATTTATTTATTTAGAGACAGAGTCTCACTCTGTCACCCAGGCAGGAGTGCAGTGGCACAATCTCGCCTCACTGCAACCTCCCCTTTCGGGTTCAAGCGATTCTCCTGTCTCAGCCTCCAGAGTAGCTGGGACTACAGGTGCCTGCCACCACACCCGGCTAATGTTTTTATTATTTTCAGTAGAGACGGAGTTTCGCCGTGTCATCCAGGATGGTTTCGATCTCCTGACCTTGTGATCCACCCGCCTCGGCTTTCCAGAGTGCTGGGATTACAGGACTCAGCCACCATGCCCAGCCTGATGCTGCCTTTCTAATCTCTGCAAGTTTTCCCCCCATTCCTGCCTAGACTTTGGCCCCTTCTTTGACTCACGGGCTCACCGAAGGCTGTGGAGATACACACACAATCCCATCAGCACCCCAGTGGGTTATTCCTGAGCCCAGTGTAATACTGGTCTGGTGCAGAAAAGGAAGAAGAAAATCAGATCAGGGAGGCTAGGAGGAACAAACTCAAACCAGAATGATCGTGGGCAAAATGTGGCCCTCATGCCCACAGCTCTCTGCTGCCTATTTCTGGATAGAAAGCTAAGTAGAAACAAAGCCAAACCCTGTCCTCTCTTAACATCCATCAATGCATTCAGGCCGTGATAGAAATGAATCCTTGCTCCACAGATGGCAGGAGCAAAAGAATCTCTAGAATTCAATCACCCTTCATTTGAAATTTGGCTAGCTCTCCACACAGTGTGCAAGAAAACACTAGCATACACTCACAAACAAAAACACACGCACACTCAAACACACAGACTCATACCAGGAAGTGGAGAAATCATGAAATGCAGAAACAGAGAGGAATTGCAAACGGGAAATAAGGTACAGCTCTTCCTTTGAAATCACCGTGAAGCCCAGAACTGGTTTTGTCTCTGTTCTGCCACTCTGCAAAACTGCTAATCAGTTGCTGGAGAAAGACTGTTAGGAACTCGGGGAGAAAGCAGAATCTCACCTACCCACCTAACCTAATCAAGGTAGTCAGCCACTGTGGGAGTGGCCGCAGCAAACACTCCTGGGAAAACCTGGCAAGGGGTCCTGGCAAGGGAGCCAATAAAAACCTATTGGCTCCACCCACCCGTTCATTTCTCAATTTGCCCTGCACAGGCTGCCACAGAGTACAGCCTCTCCGCGAGGAGCTCAGAGGTGTTTCCTGGATGGGAAACTCGTCCTTTGAAGAGAAAGAAGACAAACCTCCCTGTGGAAAGCAGGGGAAGATGGAGACCAGCAAGAGCCCGGAGGGCTCTCAAAGAAAACGAGGTGAGGGTCCAGTGTCTTCTCTGTGAGGATTGGTGTGGAGAGGGGCTCACAGCGGGGCAGGGAAGCAGGAGAGTTAGAGCTGGGGTGACAAAGGCAGCGGCCCCCGCCCCCACCCCCATGGGCCCTGATCTGGCAGGTGGTGGGGAAAGCCAGATTCCTGGTGCTGGGTGGCTCCGCCAGCTGAGCCATCCTCTGGGTGCACCCGCGGAGGAGGGTTTGTTGGAGGGTGCCAGGCAGCTGGGGGAACAGCCAGAGTCAGGAGACAGGATCGGACCCGGCGAGTGGGGCCTGGAGGTCTTGGGCAGCTGGAGAAAGAGGGGGGCACCTGGGAGCAGAGCCATCCCTGACTTGAAGTCACTTGGGAGCTTGGCCTTTGCAGCCCTCCCACAGCCGTCTAAGCACAGGTCATGGGACACTCACGGTGACCTCCTCTTCACCCACAGCTTCCAGCGGGCACAGCCGGGAGGCCTCTGTGTCCAGGCACAAACGGTGGAGAAGCCCGGATGGCTCCCCTGGCAGTCTCCGCAGAGACACCAGAAACCGAGGGCGGAAGGTCAAGCCACGACCAGCCCCAGCAGGAGAGAGACGCCACGACAAGCCGCGTGAGTCCAGCAGAGCAGGACGTCCCCACGACCGCAGAGAAGGCAGGTTTCGGGGCTGGAAGTTTGGCGGGGTTGGGAGGAGGGCCCTGGGAAGGGGAGCTGGGAATGGGCGAGGGGGCCGAGGAAGCCCCCAGTGCGCCAGGAACCAAGGCCCCGGTGGCCCCGGGTGAGAGGCACTTGAAGTTAGAAAGGGCGGAGAGGAAGGCACCCCGGACGGGGCACAGGAGTCCCCAGGCCAAGAGTATGGGGGGTGGAGGCGAGCTGCGGAAGGGTGGAGGATGGAGGGCAGGTGGAGGCGGGGTCAGGAGGGGCTGTGGGACGTTGGAAATGGGTCCCCTAGCGCTGCACACAGTCCCTCTGACACCTCCTGCTCTCTCTCCCGCGCAGGTTCTGTTCCCAGCCCGAAGAGCCTGGAGGAGTCACAGCACCGGCCTAGATCCCCAGGGAGGATCAGCGGAAGCCAGGTGGACGTCTGGGAGGAGCGACCCACCCCCGCAAAGCGCCGCCGGGGCCTCTCCCCAGAAGCCTGTGTCTCCATCCCGCGCCTGCTGTCGCGAGTCCTTAACCACCTGGGCGGGCTGGAGGTGGCCCTGGAAGAGCTTCGGGCCCCGGGGGGCGCCTTCCTGTCCGGGCCCGCCGGCACCACGCAGCCCAGCGCCTCGCAGCGCGCCTGGCTCACTTGGCAGCTGGCGCACGCCGGGGCCGCACTGCACTGGGCGCTGGCCACGCTGGACAGCCTGCTGGCTTCGGGGCCCTGGCCCACGGGCCCACCGTACTTTGCGCCTGCTCCCGGGTGGCCTTAGGTGCGCCCGCACAGTTTCCAGCACCTTCGCCTTGGGAAAGCTCGGACCCTTGGCCCCAGAGTGGGAGCCCGACTCTGCACTGCAACCTCATGGCGCCCTGCTGGACAGCGGCCTCCCGCGCTTGGACGCCAGGAGCTCCCCCAGCAGCAGAGCAGAAAGAAGCAGGGCCCCGACCCAGTTCGGCTCAGGGCTATCTCCCTCCCGCCAGCTCACCGAGGAAGATGGCTGCCTGGCTCCGGAAGCCTACCTGTTGTTCCAGGCATCCAAAGGAAGACAGTTTTTCCTTCTGGGGGCTCAGAAGATCTCGGACTTTGACGACTTGGGACCGATCTCTCTGCGATTGAATGTTTGCGCGTTTTCTTTGAAAGGAGCAGGTGTGAGCTTTGGGGTTTGACCTGTGATTGGCCTTCTTCCAGCCCAGAGCTTTGTGAACCCCGCCCTAACAGGCCTAACCTAATCCCTCCAACCAGCCTAACCTAATCCAGGGAGCCTGTCACTGTGGGCGTGGCCGCGGCAAACACTTTTGGGAAAACCCATCTCTAGACACTGCTACAGACTGAGCCAGGTCGATTCTCGGGAGTGGAGCTGGGGGCTTGGGGGGGTACCTCGCCCTTAACATTTCAAACCTCTGTCACTAGGGTCAGGAAAATATTCCTGACAGGGTTCTGTGGGCCTCTGGAATCTCTCCACCATTCCGTATTTGTACACTAGCCTTTGGCATGGTTGCACTGCATGCACTTTTTGGAAAACAGCTTATACAAGTGTTTGATGACCCATGTGGCTACCTCTTTGAGGTCGGTTTTGGTTTTTTGTGGAAGCCAGCGTCCCGTGCATTCTAACTGAAACCTGGGAGCCTCTCTCCCTAGCCAGTGATGAGCACATCGGCAACTCTGGAGAAGAAGTTGGAAGGGGAATGTCCCACTGGGTGTCTTGGAACCGTGGCTTCTTTCTTGGGAAAATAGATGGGACAAAGAAAATCCACCTGAGCTCTGTACAAAGCACGGATACTGATGGGTGATAGGTAGCATGGATTCAGGAGAGCAGGGAGAGTTAGGGGAGACGCCCATGTGCCTGGAATAGTGAGGGGTCGTTTGGAGCAAGCCTCAGACGGAGAGGGAGACGTCCAGGTGTTGTCAGTCCTTGTGAACCCGAGAGAGGTCCTAGGGATGTTAGATTTTCATAGAAGTGGTTTCTCTTTGAAGTTTTGTTTCATGATTTAATATTTCCTTCCCCCGCGGAAGGAAATATTAAATATTGTCAAGTATGAATGACAATAAATAAATATGATACGTATTTACTGTATGTGATGTCTTCATTACAGAATTCACTAGAATCAACCGAATTCACACACTTCTTGCCGCACACCTTTCCCCTGTTCCCTTTGGGAGAATTTTAGGGTCTACTCCCATGGGTATATTCAAGAGTATGTTACATTCTGATCCACTGTACTCACGTTGCCCCTCCGTGGATATCCAGAAAGCACTCCATCTCTCTGAAACTTTGTGCCCTTTGACCCACATCTCTCCATTGGCATGGTTTCCCTGCCCCTGCCCCTACCTCAGGCCCAGCCAACCACCTTTCTAACCTCTACTTTCATGATCCTCCCCGCTTTCCATCCCACACCCGAAGGAGATCATGCAATACGGGTTGGATGGGCCTGGCTGATTTCATTTGCCTGCATGACGTTTGGGTCCATCCATGACGTCTCAGATGACAGGGTCTCCTTTCCTTTATGTCTTTCTTTGGCGAACCATATTCCTTTGTCCTTCTCTATTAATCTGCTGATGGGAACTTAGGTGGATTGCACATCTTGGTTATAGGCAGCATTCCTACAACCAACATAAAGGCACATATCTGCTCCACATCCCAATTTTGAGTCTTTAGGTGATATGCCCAGAGGTGGGATGACTGGATCCTAGTTCCAGTTGTGATTTCCTCAGCAACCTCCATATCCATATTGACCACTGCTTTGCCATCTCTTACCTTGTTGGCACCTCCCACACCCAGCTGGTCATGCAGCCTTATCCTCAGGCGTCAGTCCCCTCTGCGCCGGGGTGAAAAGAGCCTGAGATGTCCATGAAAGCCTTCAGGGCATGAGCAGATCCCATGGCACCAGCCCTGTGGACATTTCATTTCTTTTCAGCTGCTTCCTTTCTAGGGGAGGTCTTCGTAAACTCCGTTTCTAAGGCTCGCCGGGGTCAACCTGGGCCTCTGGACGATAGGACTCACTCTTCTCTTACCGAGTTTCTCCTCCCAACACCCCACTGGGTCCTGGCAAGAGTTGTGCCCCTTCCTGGATTCGTGCGCTCACTGAGCGAGGCAGAAGGCTGTGGAAATACACACACGACCTAATCGGCAGCCGGGTGGGATGTTCCTGATCCCAGTGTAAAAGCCGTCCGGTACAGAAAACGAAGGAGAAAATCAGATCGTGAAGGCTAGGAGGAACACACTCAAACCTGGATGGTGATAGACAAAACGCGGCCCTCTGGCCCACTGCTCTCTGCTGTCTTTTCCTGGATAGAGAGCTAAGTAGGGACGAAACCACACCCCGTCTTTCCTTTCCTAACATCCACAGATGCATTCCTGCCTCTGTGGCAGAAATGAGGTTTTACTCCACAGACTGCAGGAATAAGAGAAACTCCAGGTTTTGGTCTCCCTTCCTTTGAAATTTGCCTGACTCTGGGCATAGGGTGCGCGCGCGGGCGCGCACACAGACACACACACACACACACACACACACACACACACACACACACACACACACACACACAGGCCCACACCAGAGGGATTGGAGAAATTGTGAAACGCAGAGGTAGAGAGGATTTCGAAATGGGCAATGAAGTACAGCACTTCCTTTGAAATTACCGGGAAGCCCAGAATGTTCTGCCACTCTGCAAAATTGCTCTTCAGTTGCTAGAAGAAGAGCGGCAGGGACTCAGGAAGAAAGCTTAACCCCTTTAACGCGCCTAACCTAATCCAGGGAGCCTGCGGCTGTGGGCGTGGCCACAGCAAACACTCTTGGGAAAACCCAGCAGGGTGTCTGGCGCCTTTTAGGAACCCAAGGCTTCTGCTCAGTAGTTCATTTTTCTTTTTGAGCTCTTCAGGTTGCCCGAGGGTGGAGCCTCCCCGCAGGGAACAGAGATGTTTGTTCTTGATGGGAATCTTTCCTTTGAAGAGAAAGGAGAAGACAGACCTTCCTGTGGAAAGCAGGGGATGATGGAGACCAGCAGGGCGGCCAGGCTTTTGAGAGGGGGTGAAGTGAGGGTCTACAGTCTGGAGCTTCCTGCCTTTACCTTGGCTTATTCTGTCTAGAGAGAGAATTCTAACTCTATTTGACATGGAGTTCTGTCCTTTGAGTAGAAATCTACATGTTGCGGCAATGGATCAGTATTGCGTAGTTTCTGTTCCGAGTATTTTTTCAGTCGTGAGAATTGTTTAGTGTCTCCTGAATGTAATATATGTCTATAGTCATTGTAAGGAAGCTTTCTTTTCTTTTTTTTTGCGAGGAATTGTAGAAAATATTACGTGTTCTAGGACCTCAATTGATTTTGTTTTTTTAACTGTGAAAGAATTAGGTTTTCATTTGACAAATTATGTTCTCACAATGGAAAATAAAATAGGTAAATATAGAAATAATATATATTAATTTTACATATACATATGTTAATTATACTAATATATGTTCGAATTTCCTTTTTTAAATGTTTCAGTTTTTTGCATTTTACTGCATTTGGGTTTCTTCCTTTGAACATCTTAAAGCTTTTTTCAGTCAGGACTTTAAATTTGTTGAGCAAAGCAGATCATCATTTTGGGAAATACTATTTTCCTTGTTTAAATTAAAATCACATGCTTCCTTATGCATAGTCCAGTAGATTTTTTTAATATGAATCAAAAGTTTTTCAGGAGTTTAAATTTGTGTAACTTTATCTATTTTTTAATTTTAATTTATCCTGTTTTTACTGGTTCTTTTGCATTGTTTCAACACTGTTTTCTAAAATAGTTTTCCTTTGTTAGTTCAAGTTTAAATCACCAATGTGTAATGCCCTTGGTATTTTTAAAGTTAAGTTATAAATATGTATATTTTTAATGACAGTATTTTATGCATCAGTACTAATATTTGCAAATGTATACACACTGATTTGGTTTGGCTGTGTCTCTACCCAAATCTGATCTTGAATTATAGTTTGCATAATCTCTACTTGTGGTGGGCGGGACCCCATTGGGATGCAATTCAATCATGTGGTAGGACCTGGTGGGATGTAATGGAATCATGTCGTGGGGGAGGTTCTTCAATGCTATTCTGTTGATATAAGTTCTCAGGAGATCTGATGGTTTCATAAGGGGCTTCCCCTTTTGTTTGACTCTCATTCTTTTCTCTCCTGCCCCTTGAGAAGACGGATGTGTTTGCTTCCATTTCTACCATGATTGTAAGTTTCCTGAGGCCTTCTCAGCCTTGTGGAACTGTGAGTAATTAAACCTCTTTCCTTTATAAATAACACAGTCTCAGGTATGTCCTTATAGCAGTATGAGAATGGACTAATGTGCATAGCCATGTATACAGCACACGAATTAAGACATAGGAATTTGTATCATGTCACTTAGCAATCATTATTACACTTCTCTAACAAAGTATTGACCACATGCCTCTTCTTTAAAGGAATTTTTCTGATGGTTACATTGAGCTTTATATCTCATTTTCTCAATTTGTTGTGCCTACTCAGAACATGTTCTTCTTGCATTGTATAACACTCCTTTTCAATTTACTTCATTACTATCTTTTATTAGTAGGGTTATAGTCATGGATAAATTAGAAGGTGCAGTGGCCATGTGAACTCAGAGAGAGACCTCAGAGACAAGGTCCTTTACACAAGGAATATGAAGGCATTTTATTCAAGGGAAAACTGTCCTTTGAAAATGTGGAGAATAGTGAGGACCCAATCAAGGATCTAGAAAGAATGGATTGGTCAAGGTCTGGGTGAGCTCTAAAAGGAGACTAGGTAAGGTTCCAGATTATTTGGGGGTGGGGTGGGGATTAAGACTGGAAGGTGGCACTAGCCTTTGCAGTTCCTTCTCTATGAAACGTTTAGCTAACTTTCTTTCATTCATGTTTCAGATGTTAATTGAAATGTCTTTCTTTAGGAAATGTTCCCACGTTTCTTCGATTATATTGCAAGCTATCATAGCACTATGTATCTTTTCTTTAAAGCACTTCTCATAATAATAATTTTCTATTAACCTTGTGTTCATTTGAATAATGCCTGTCTTCTCCCCTGATCTTAACCTCCATGTAAGGGATCATGTTTTAGTTTTTGCTCATTATTGTATCCATAATGCCTAACATAGTTCCTGACACACAGTAGATGTTTAATAGATACTTACTGATTGTGTAATGAGTTACCGAATGAACGAATAAATGAGAAAGCACTAATATATGGAATCACACAGCCCTCTCCCCTTTTCCGGTGGAACCTTACATAAAATCAGTTTGTGGGACACTTCCTAGAGATTATTGTAAAAAGTTTCCGATAGTCAAGAGCCAAAATACAGGATAATTTGGAGGATGAAGCTGGAAACTCAGATTTCTAGAATTCTATATGTCATAGTCAGCTGACTCCAGGCAAGATAATATTGAGTTTATTAAAAGTGGAGATGATTTTCCAGGGGCTTCTTTAATATTCTTTATTAAATGTAATTTATTCACTTGAAAATGTCTTAAAAGAATAAAACTTACACATATTTAATAAATATGTAACACACACACTGATCAGTACAGGTTTTTTTTTTTTTTTAGATGGAGTCTTGCTCTTTCACCCAGGCTGGAGTGCAGTGGTATGACCTCAGCTCACTGCAACCTCCGCCTCCTGGATTCAAGCCCTTCTCCTGCTTCTGCCTCCCAAAGTGCTGGGATTACAGGTGTGGGCCTGTACAGTTTTTTTTTTTTTTTTTTTTTAAACAAGATAGATTCAAATACAAAAGTTTCTGTTTTCCTATTTATCCTGAACTAGGCAACTGGCTGCCTTATGAAGAAGTGATAGAACTGCTGGTAACTTGAAAAGTTTCTGGTCATTATCCCAAGTTCTGTTCTCACCAGCCCCCTTTTTCTACTTCCTTCTTCCTTGCTTCTCTTCCTCCTCTTCAGGGCAGAAATATCCTTACTCTACCTCTCCTAAGGTTTCCACTCGGTCCTTTTTTTTTTTTGATACTTTCTCTCTCGATGCCCTAACCACTCCAAAGCCTGTCTGCAGATGACTGGTCAATTACTAGAATCAAGGTAGCTTGGAAATTTTAAGATTTAGAATGGTATTTTCTTTCTGAATATGTTGGAATTTGTTTGGATGTGTGAGAAATACTTGTGTTAAGAAAATCCTGGAGAAAATGACCTGCTTCTCTGATCTGCGAGGAAGTAAGGAACGGAGAGGTGTTTTTTTTTTTTTTTTAATTTTGAACTGATTAGGACTGTATTATCAGGAAAAATCAAAGTCA
Organism: Cheracebus regulus; assembly: GCA_963574635.1. Taxonomy (NCBI): domain Eukaryota; kingdom Metazoa; phylum Chordata; class Mammalia; order Primates; family Pitheciidae; genus Cheracebus; species Cheracebus regulus. The sequence continues at coordinate 12,527 of CAUYQU010047571.1, read as the reverse complement.
GGACCATATCTGAGGAGGAAACAAAGCAATTGCCCACATCTGGAAAGGTGAGGCTCAAAGAATACTCTTTCAGAAACACAGGGCAGGGGACTGTGTTCTAAGGTTCACCTACTTAGGACACAGCCCCCTGCCCTGTGTTTATTATTCAACCCATCAATTATTTTTCAATCTTCACTGAGTCCTTAGTTTACTATTGCTAGATAACAAATTATCACCAGCTTTAGTGAATTAAAGCATCACAAACCTATTATCTCAGTTTCTGTAAATTGGAAGTCTGTGTATGGCATGGCTGGTGTGATGGTTAACTTTATGTGTCAACTTGACTGAGCTAAAGGATGCCCAGAAAACTGGTAAAACATCATTTATGGGTTAGTGTGTTTCCGGGAAAAGATTAGCATTTGAATTAGCAAACTGAATAAAGAAGCCACCTACCCCATGTGGGTAGCCATCATTTAATCCACTAGGGGCCTATTAGGACAAAAAGGCAGAGGAAGGATGAATTCTCTCTTTTTTTTTAATGTTTAACTTTTGTGGGTACACAGTGGGTGTATATATTTAATGGGGTACATGAAATAGTTCAAAACAGGCAAGAAAAGTGTATCCATCCCTCAAGCATTTTTTGCGTGTGATACAATCCAATTATACTTTGTTTGTTTTTTCCTGAGATGGAGTCTCTGTCACCAGGCTGGAGTGCAGTGGCGCCATCTTGGCTCACTGCAACCTCCACCTCCCGGGTTCAAGCGATTCTCCTGCCTCAGCCTCCGGAGTAGCTGGGACTACAGGCGTGTGCCACTACGCCCAGCTAATATTTGTATTTTTAGTAGAGACAGGATTTCACCATGTTGGCCAGGATGGTCTCGATCCCTTGACCTGCTGATCTGCCCACCAAGGCCTCCCCAAGTGCTGGGATTACAGGCCTGAGCCACCACGCCCGGCCACTTTTATTTTTAAACGTACAACTAAATGATTATTGACTATATTCACCTGCAGTGCTATCAAAGGACCCGTTAACCATCCCCACTTCCCTCCCACCTTCTCCTTTTTCTTGAGCTGGGACATTCATCTTCTGCTCTTTAACATGGGAGCCCCTTGGTTTTCTGGCCTTTGGAATCTGGACTTGCATCATCCCTACCTCTCTCCACTCTTTTGCCAGTACTTTGCATAGCACAGCACCTAACCTGCTCATATTCCATGAATGCAATTAATGCGTGAAATAGCGCATTGTGGAATTATTTCTGCCCCAAATGCTTTGATTATTCTGCTGAAATATCTCCACCAAACGCCGGCTCTCACGGAGGAATGGTGTATTCTCTTAACTTGCTGTTTCATTTTTTTCCTCATTGTTCTTATACTATATAGGAAAAGATTTATCGTATATCTCAAAGATTGTCTTCTTCCTATAAAACAATGTTATCTGCTCGATCAGGCTTTTCTCCGTTCTACCTTCAATTTCTCGTATACCAGCTTTCTGAAGTCCGCACTAAGCATTGTGATTCCCGGACTTCTAGCCGCTGGTTGCAATGACATGTATTCGGAGAAGCAATTCCAAATTCTGTGAACAATCTTCCAGCGGCGAAGCGACCTTCGGACGCCAGCAAAAGATTGTCAGACCCAGCTTTCTCCCGCAGTGCGTAACGGAACAGGGTTCATCACTCCTGCACCCACTAAGTAACGCCCTCTGTCGCGTCCGCGTCCGCGTCTGCCTCTCGATCCGGTTGTCCCAGAAGCCCCTGCACTTCCGCTGTACGGCTGGGCCTTTGCGAAGATGGACGCGCCCATGGGCTATTACGAAGGGCGCCGCCATCGCAGCTGCCGGACCCGCTGAGGCGGCGCTCGGGGTAGCGGCCATGTTGGTCTCCAGCGGCGACGAGATTCTCACAAAGCCAGAGACTGTGGACCGTAGGAGAAGTGCGGGAACGACCGAAGAGACCGGGCGACCACTAGAGATGGCTGTGTCCGAGCCCGAGGCCAGCGCCGCGGTGAGGGCTGTGATGAGGGAGGGCGATTTGGCGGTCAAGATGGTCTAATTTCGGGGCAGTAATTGGAGGTTTATGGTAGTCTGTGACGATAGGTGAATTGGGAATTGGTGGAATCGATGCTAGAGGGTCTCTTGGGAGGTCGGTGTTCTGAGTTATCAATGGGGTTAGTGATTTGGTTTTAGGATATCAGTGTTTTGAGGGATCTGCTGAGACAGCGATGGGGAGGCATCTGTGGCAGTCACTGAAAGTCAGGGTTTGGAAGCGGATCAGAAATGCGGGCTTTGTGATGTGTCAGAGATAGGAAAGGACAGTGGAGGTTGGCGGTTTGGGATGTCTGTGGGAGCCAGGGATTATGGGTGGCTGTGGTGATTAGGATTGTCAAAGAGGGTCAGCGTTGGGATTTGAGAAATTCAGTGATTGGGAGCATCTGGGAACATCAGAGATTGGGGCTTGGGAGTCAGTGACGGTGATGTTTGTGGAAGTTTGATTAGCAGTATCTTTGAGAGTCAGTGGGTAATGGAGGAATCTGGGGATCAGTGAAGGGGGGAATATGACTGTTGGAGTTTGGGAAGTGAATGTCGAGGTGTCTCTGGGGATGGTAGATGATTTGTATGTCATCTGGGGAGAAAAGGTAATTGGGGATGTATGCAGGTCAATGATTAGGTGGTCTCTAGCAGTAATAACTGCTTTGAGTAATAAGGTGATGAGTAGGAAGTAATGATTGCAGATCCTCTATGATTCTGTGACTAGAAACCTAAGGGGGTCAGGAGTTTGAGGGGATTGCTGGGTTTAATGATTGAGGGTTCTTTTTCTTTATACTTTAAGTTCTGGATGTGCAGATCATGCAGGTTTGTTACATAGTTAGACATGTGCCATGGTGGTTTGCTGCATCCATCACCCTGTCGTCTACATTAGGTATTTCTCCTAATGCTATCCCTCCACTAGCCCCCCATCCCTCAACAGGCCCTGGTGTGTGATGTTCTCCTCCCTGTGTCCATATGTTCTCGTTAAACTCTCATTTATGAGAACATGCAGTGTTTAGTTTTCTGTTCTTGTGTTAGTTTGCTTAGAATGATGATTTCCAGCTTCATCCATGTCCCTGCAAAGGACATGAACTCATCCTTTTTTATGGCTGCATAGTATTCCATGGCATATATGGGCTGCATTTTCTTTATCCGTTTTATCATTGATGGGCATTTGGATTGGTTCCAAGTCTTTGCTATTGTGAACAGTGCTGAAATAAACATATATGTGCCTGTGTCTTTATAGCACAATGATTTATAATCCTTTGGAACTATACCCAGTAATGGGATTGCTGGGTCAAATGGTATTTCTAGTTCTAGATCCTTGAGGAATTGCCACACTATCTTCCACAATGCTTGAACTAATTTACATTCACACCAACAGTGAAAAGTATTCCTATTTCTCCACATCCTCTCCAGCATCTGTTGTCTCCTGATTTTTTAATGATTGCCCTTCTAACTGGCGTGAGATGGTATATCATTATGGTTTTGATTTGCATTTCTCTAATGACCAGTGATGATGAGCTGTTTTTCACACGTTTGTTGGCTGCACAAAAGTCTCCTTTTGAGAAGTGTCTGTTTATATCCTTTGCCCACTTTTTAATGGGTTTGTTTTTTTCTTGTAAATTTGTTTAAGTTCTTTGTAGATTCTGGATATTAGCCCTTTGTCAGATGGGTAGATTGCAAAAATTTTCTCCCATTCTGTAGGTTACCTGTTCACTCTAATGATAATTTCTTTTGCTGTGCAGAAGCGCTTTAGTTTAATTAGATCCCATTTGTCTATTTTGGCTTTTGCTGCCATTGCTTTTGGTGTTTAGTCATGAAGTCCTTGCCCATGCCTATGTCTTGAATGGTATTACCTAGCTTTTCTTCTAGGGTTTTATGGTGTTAGGTCTTATGTTTAAATCTTTAATCCATCTGGAGTTAATTTTTGTATAAGGTGTAAGGAAGGGATCCAGTTTTAACTTTCTGCATATGGCTAGCCAGTTTTCCCAACACCATTTATTAAATAGGGAATCCTTTCCCCATTACTTGTTTTTGTCAGGTTTGTTGAAGACCAGATGGTTGTAGATGTGTGGTGTTATTTCTGAGGGCTCCGTTCTGTTCCATTGGTCTACATCTCTGTTTTTGTACTAGTATCATGCTGTTTTGATTACTGTAGCCTTGTAGTATAGTTTGAAGTCAGGTAGCCTGATGCCTCCTTCTTTTTTTTTTTTTTTTTTCTTCTTAGGATTGTCTTGGCTGTGCGGGCTCTTTTTTGGTTCCATATGAAATTTAAGGTGTTTTTTTCCAATTCTGTGAAAAAAGTCAATGGTAGTTTGATGGGCATAGCATTGAATCTATAAATTGTTTTGGGCAGTATGACCATTTTCATGATATTGATTCTTCCTAACCATGAGCATGGAATGTTTTCTCATTTGTTTGTATCCTCTCTTATTTCCTTGAGCAGTGGTTTGTAGTTCTCCTTGAAGATGTCCTTCACATCCCTTGTTCGTTGTATTTCTATGTATTTTATTCTCTTTGAATCAATTATGAATGGGAGTTCACTCATGATTTGGCTGTTTTTCTGTTATTGGTGTATAGGAATGCTTATGATTTTTGCACATTGATTTTGTGTCCTGAAACTTTGCTGAAGTTGCTTATCAGCTTAAGGAGACTTTGGGCTGAGACAGTGGGGGGCTTCTAAATTTAAAATCATGTCATTTGTAAATAGAGACAATTCGACTTCCTCTTTTCCTAATTGAATATCCTTTATTTCTTTTCCTTGCTTGATTGCCCTGGCCAGTACTTCCAATACTATGTTAAATAGGAGTAGTGAGAGAGGGCATCCTTGTCTAGTGCCAAATTTCAAAGGGAATGCTTCTAGTTTTTGCACACTCAGTATGATATTGACTGTGGGTTTGTCATAAATAGCTCTTATTATTTTTAGATATGTTCCATCAATACCTAGTTTATTAAGAATTTTTAGCATAAAGGACTGTTGAATTTTGTCAAAGGCCTTCTCTGCCTCTATTGAGATAATCATGTGGTTTTTGTCTTTGGTTCTGTTTATGTGATGGATCATGTTTATCAGTTTTCATATGTTGAACCAGCCTTGTATCCAAGGGATGAAGCCGACTTGTGATGGATAAGCTTTTTGATGTGCTGTTGGATTTGGTTTGCCAGTATTTTATTGAGGATTTTTGCATCAATGTTCATCAGGGATATTGGCCTGACATTTTCTTTTTTAGTTGTGTCTCTGCTAGATTTGGTATCAGGATGATGTTGGCCTCATAAAATGAGTTAGGGAGGATTCCCTCTTTTTCTGTTGTTTGCAATAGTTTCAGAAGGAATGCTACCAGCTCTTCTTTGTACCTCTGGTAGAATTTGGCTGTGAACCCTTCTGGTCCTGGAGTTTTTTGGTTGATAGACTATTAATTACTGCCTCAATTTCAGACCTTGTTATTGGTCTATTCAGAGATTCGACTTCTTCCTGGTTTAGTCTTGGGAGGGTCTAAGTGTCCAGGAATTTATCCATTTCTTCTAGAGTTTCTGGTGTATTTGCATAGAGGTGTTTACAGTATTCTCTGATGGTAGTTTGTATTTCTGTGGGATCGGTGGTGATATCCCCCTTATCATTTTTTAATTGCATCTATTTGATTCTTTTCTCTTTTCTTCTTGATTAATCTGGCTAGTGGTCTATTTTGTTGGTCTTTTCAAAAAATCGACTCCTGGATTCATTGATTTTTTGAAAGATTTTTCTTGTCTCTATCTCCTTTAGTTCTGTTCTCATCTTAGTTATTTCTTGTCTTCTGCTAGCTTTTGAGTTTGTTTATTCTTACTCCTCCAGTTCTTTTAATTGTGACGTTAGGGTGTTGATTTTAGATCATTCTTCCTTTCTCTTGTGGAGATTTAGTGCTACAAATTTATTTAGTGCTATAAATTTCCCTCTACACGCTGCTTTAAATGTGTCCTAGAGATTCTGGTATGTTGTGTCTTCATTCCATTGGTTTCAAAGAACATCTTGATTTCTGCCTTCATTTCATTATTTATCTAGTAGTCATTCAGGAGCAGGTTGTTCAGTTTCCATGTAGTTTTGTGGTTTGGAGTGAGTTTCTTAATCCTGAGTTCTAATTTGATTATTTGTCATGATTTCCGTTCTTTTGCATTTGCTGAGGAGTGTTTTACTTCCAATTATGCAGTCAATTTTAGAATAAGTGCAATGTGGTGCTGAGAAAATGTATATTCTGTTGATTTGTGGTGGAAAGTTCTGTAGATGTCTATTAGGTCCACTTGGTCCAGATCTGTGTTCAAATCCTGGATATCCTTGTTAATTTTCTGTCTCATTGATCTGTCTAAAATTGACAGTGGGGTGTTAAAGTCTCCCACTATTATTGTGTAGACATCTAAGTCTCTTTGTAGGTCTCTAAGAACTTGCTTTATGAATCAGGGTGCCCCTGTATTGGATGCATATATATTTAGGTTAGCTCTTATTGTTGCATTAATCTCTTTACCATTATGTAATACCCTTCTTTGTCTCTTTTGCTCCTTGTTGGTTTAAAGTCTGTTTTATCAGAGACTAGGATTGTAACCCCTGCTTTTTTTTTTTTTTTTTTTTTTTGCTTTCCATTTGCTTGGTAAATATTCTTCCATGCCTTTATTTGGAGCATATGTGTGCCTTTGCACATGAGATGGGTCTCCTGAGTACAGCACACCGACGGGTCTTGAGTCTTTATCCAATTTGCCAGTCTGTGTCTTTTAATTGGAGCATTTAGCCCCCATTTACATTTAAGGTTAATATTGTTATGTGTGAATTTGATCCTGCCATTACAATGCTGGCTGGTTGTTTTGCCCATTAATTGATACAATTTCTTCATAATGTTGATGGTCTCAACAATTTAGTATGTTTTTGCAGTGGCTAGTACCAGTTGTTCCTTTCCATGTTTAGTGCTTCCTTCAGGAGCTCTTGTAAGGCAGGTCTGTTGATGACAAAAATCTCTCAGCAGTTGCTTGTCTATAAAGGATTTTGTTTCTCCTTCACTTATGAAGCTTAGTTTGACTGGATATGAAATTCTGGGTTGAAAACTTTTTTCTTTAAGAATGTTGAAAATTGGCCTCTCATGGTGGTGTGCACCTGTAGTCCCAGCTACTCTGGAGGCTGAGGCAGGAGAATTGCTTGAACCCAGGAGGTGGAGGTTGCAGTGAGCTGAGATCGTGCCACTGCACTCCAGCCTGGCACCTGGTGACAGAGCAAGACTCTGTCTCAAAAAAAAAATAAAAAGAAAGAAAGAAAATTGGCCCCCACTCTCTTCTGCCTTGTAGGGTTTCTGCCAAGAGATCCGCTGTCAGTCCGATGGGCTTCTCTCTGTGGGTAACCTGACCTTTCTCTCTGGCTGTTCTTAGCATTTTTTTTTTCTTCATTTCAACCCTGGTGAATCTGATGATTATGTGTCTTGACGTTGCTCTTCTTGAGGGATATCTTTTTGGTGTTCTCTGTATTTCCTGAATTTGAATGTTGGCCTGCCTTGCTAGGTTGGGGAAGTTCTCCTGGATAATATCCTGAAGAGTGTTTTTCAACTTGGTTTCATTGTCCCTGTCACTTTCAGGTACACCAATCAAACGTAGATTTGGTCTTTTCATGTAATCCCATATTTCTTGGAGGCTTTGTTCATTTATTTTCACTTTTTCCTCTAATCTTGTCTTCTCACTTTGTTTCATTGAGTTGATCTTCAGTCTCTGATATCCTTTCTTCCGCTTGATTGATTCAGTTATTGAAACTTGTGTATGCTTCACGAAGTTCTCATGCTGTGTTTTTCAGCTCCATCAGGTCATTTATGTTCTTCTCTAAACTGGTTATTCTAGTTAGCATTTCATCTAACCTTTTTTTTCAAGGTTCTTAGCTTCCTTGCATTGGGTTAGAACATCCTCCTTTAGTTTGGAAAAATTTATTATCCACCTTCTGAAGCCTGCTTCTGTCAATTGTTGAACTTATTCTCCATCCAGTTTTGTTCCCTTGCTGGCGAGGAGTTATGATCCCTTGGAGGAGAAGAGGCATTCCAGTTTTTGGAATTTTCAGCTTTTTTGCACTAGTTTCTTCCCATCTTTATGGATTTATCTAGCTTTGGTATTTGAAGTCAGTGACCTTTGGATGGGGTCTCTGAGTGGATGTCCTTTCTGTTGATGTTGAAACTCTTTATTTCTGTTTGTTAGTTTTCCTTCAGTTTTCCTTCTAACAGGCCCATCTGCTGCAAGTCTGCTGGTGTTTGCTGGAGGTCCACTCCCAATGCTGCTTGCCTGGGAATCACCAGCAGGGACTGCAGAACAGCAAAGATTGCTGCCTGTTCCTTTCTCTGGTAGCTTTGTCCCAGAAGGGTACCCACCAGATGCCAGCCAGAGGTCTCCTATATGAGGCATCTGTTGGACCCTACTGGGAAGTGTCTCCCAGTCAGGCTACATGGAGGTGAGGGAGCCACTTGAGGAGGCAGTCTGTCCCTTATCAGAGCACAAATGCTGTGCTGGGAGACGCTGCTCTCTTCAGAGCTGCCAGGAAGGGACATTTAAGTCTGCTGAAGCTGTACCCACAATTGCCCCTTTTCCAAGATGCTCAGTCCCACGAAGGTGGGGGCTTTATTTATAAGTCCTTGTTAGGCTACTGTCTTTTTTCACAGATGCCCTGCCCAGCGAGGAGGGAGTCTAGTGACATAGTCTGCCTGCAGAGGCTTTGCTGAACTGCCATGGGCTACTCCTCCGCCCCGCCCCCGCCCCTGGTTTGAACTTCCCAGTGACTTTGTTTACATTGTGATGTTAAAACCACCTACTGGAGCCTCAGCAATGGTGGATGTCCCTCTCCCCACCAAGCTAACACCCCAGGTAGAGCTCAGACTGGTGTGCTGGCTGCGAGGATTTCAAGCCAGTGAATCTTAGCTTGCTGGTGTTCGTGGAACTGGGACCCACCAAGCCAGATCACTTGGCTCCCTGGCTTCAGCTCCCTTTCCAAGGTAGTGAAGGGTTCTGTCTCACTGATATTCCAGGTGCCGCTGGGGTATGAAAGAAAAAAAACTGCTATGGCTAGCTCAGTGTCTTCCTAAATGGCTGTCTAGTTTTGTGCTGGAAACCCAGGGCCCTGGTGTTGGGCACTGGAAGAAATCTCCTGATCTGTGGGTTGTGAAGACAGTGAGAAAAGTGCAGTATCTGGGCCAGAGTGCAAGGGACAGTCCCTAATGGCTTCCCTTGGTTAGGAGAGGGAGTTCCACGGTCTCTTGCACTTCCCAGTTGAGGCAACAACCCACCCTGCTTCCGTTCACTCTCCTTGGGCTGTACCCACTGTCTAATCAGTCCCAGTGTGATGCACCAGGTACCTCAGTTGGAAATGCGGAAATCACCTACCTTCTGCATCAGTCTCTCTGGGAGCTGTGCACCAGAGCTGTTCCTTTTCACCCATCTTGCCAGCAATCCGATTGAAGGTTTTTTAGTGGTCAGTGATTGGAGGTCTGTGGAGGTTAATGATTGTTCTGTGGAGAGTGATAGTGGGGAACTTGTAGAGTTCCATGATTGGGAGAAGTGTCTGAAGGTTAGTGACTGGGGAGTATTTGGGTGTCAGTGATTGAAAACTTATAGGAACAGACAGACTGTAAGATGAGCATCAGTTTTAGGCCATGAAGTGTTTTTGGTTTTGTTTGTTTGTTTGTTGTTTTGCAGTCCCTGCTTTGTCCTCAGAACCAGGGAATGTTTTAAATGCTGGAGAGATACCAGGAAACTGAGCCAAAATTTCTCCCTTAATGACTTTACATTCTAGAAATATGGAAGGTACAATTAACACATAAATAAATAAAATCATTCCAGACACTAATAAGTGCTATGAAGGAAGTAAAAGAGGATGATGTGGCAAAGAGTGGTTGAGGGTAGGGAGTGCATGACTTTTTCCAGGTTAGTCATGGTTTCCTTAGAAACTGACAGTTTGGTTGAGGCATCAATCATCACAAGGAGGCAGCCATGCAGAGATCTGAAGAAAGAGTGTTCCAGGAAGAAAAAAGATCAACTGCAAAGGACCTGAGGTAGGAGTGAACTTGGTGTGCTTAAAAAAGAGAAGGAATATTAGTGCTGTTGGAGCATAGTCAGAGGGAAAATAGAAAGATGTGAATTCATAGTGATAGGAAGGTAACAGTTAATGTAGGATTTTACTGGCTAGTGTAAGGATTTGGATTTTATTCTAGATGCAGTAAGAAGCTATTGAGTTTAAGTGGGAGATTGATCTAATCTGATTGATACCTTGGAAGGATCACCATGACTACCTCATGGACTGCAGAGGGACAAGAGTAAGTAGGTACAGGAAGGTCACTTAGAAACTTTTTGCAATAGTCAAAGACAAAAGATTATGGTGATTTAGAATAGAGTTGTAGCAGTAAACTGAAATCAAATTCAGAATACATCTGGAGATAATTCAATAGGACTTACTATTATATTGATATGGAGTATGAGAGAAGAATTGAGATTTACATCTAGACTTTTAGCCTGAGGAAGTGGATGGATGGTGATTCCATTTTCTGAATGGAAAGGGTTATGGTGGAAAAGACCAAATTTGGTGGATGGAAGTGGGATCTGGGGAGGATGTCAGTGGCTCTATTTTGGCCATGTCAAAATGCTCATTACACATCTACCTAGAGATATTGGGTAGCCATTATATATATGAATCTGGAACTTAGGAAAGGTGTGAGTTAGGGAACCATATTTGAAATGCATCACAACAAAGATGATATTTAAAGCCTTAAGATTGGCTGGGGTCACCTGGGAAGAGAAGACAGATAGGGAAGAGAGGAGGGCCAGGGACAGAGGCTTGGGTCACTCTGGCATTTAAAAGCCTGATAGAGGACAAAAACAACAAGGAGAATGAGGGGTGCCCATTGAAGTTAGAGGAAAATTGTGCAAGTGGGTATCAAAGTAGCATAGAGAAGAAAGCCTTTCTTGACAATAGGAGTAATCAATTGTCATATACTCTTGTGAGTCCCAAAGCATGACTAGAGATCATTTGATTTTGCCAATATATAGCTCAATGGTTATTTTGATTGATTAGAGCTACTTTAGTGGAGTTAAGGGGATAATATCCTGTTAGAGTGAGTTGAAAGAATGTGAGATAATGAAGTAGAAACAGCAAGTATAGGCAACAGTTATGAGGAGTTTTGCTGGTAAAGGAAGAAGAGAAATAGACATTGTATAGGATATGAAATTAAGAGAAGATTTTTTTCAGATGAATGATATTAAGGCAACTCTGTGTGTCAGTGGGAATTATCCAGGTAAAAGGGAGAAAAAGATGTTATGAAAGAGAAAGAGGTACTTGCAGGAGTTAAGTCTTTTTATTTAGTTATTTATTTATTTATTTACTTTAGGTGTATACTATATCTGGCATTTCTCCCCATGTTATCCCTCCCCACCCCCCACTGTCTCTCCCCTACCCCCTCAACTGTCCCCAGTGTGTGATGCTCCTCTCTGTGAGTCCACGTGTTCTTGTTGTTCAACACCTACCTGTGAGTGAGAACATACGTTGTTTGGCTTTCTGTTCTTGTGTCAGTTTGCTGCGAATGATGGTTTCCAGATACATCCAAGTCCCTACAAAGGACTCAAATTCATTGTTTTTTATGGCTGCGTAGTATTCCATGGTGTATATGTACCACATTTTCTTTGTCCAGTCTATCATTGATGGGCATTGGGGTTGGTTCCAGGTCTTTGCTATTGTACACAGGGCTGCAGTGAACATACGTGTGCATGTGTCTTTATAGTAGAACGATGTGTAGTTCTTTGGGTATATACCCAGTAGTGGGATTGCTGGATCAAATGGAATTTCTATTTCTAGATCCTTGAGAAATCACCACACTGTCTTCTGCAATGGTTGAACTGATTTACACTCCCACCAACTGTGTAAGAGTGTTCCTATTTCTCCACATCCTCTCCAGCATCTGTTGTCTCCAGATTTTTTAATGATCACCGTTCTAACTGGCATGAGATGATATCTCAGTGTGGTTTTGATTTGCATTTCTCTAATGACTAATGATAATGAGCATTTTTTTCATGTTTGTTGGCCTCATATATGTCCTCTTTTGAAAAGTGTCTGTTCATATCCTTCACCCACTTTTGAATGGGGTTGTTTGTTTTTTTCTTGTATATCTGTTTTAGTTCTTTGTAGATTCTGGATATTAGCCCTTTGTTAGATCGGTAGATTGCAAAATTTTTTTCCCATTCTTTTGATTGCCGATTCACTCTAATGATGGTTTCTTTAGCTGTACAGAAGTTGTGGAGTTTAATTAGATCCCATTTGTCTATCCTGGCTTTTATTGCCATTGCTTTTGGTGTTTTAGTCATGAAGTCCTTGCCTATGCCTATGTCCTGGATGGTTTTGCCTACGTTTTCTTCCAGTGTTTTTATGGTGTTAGGTTTTATGTTTAAATCTTTGATCCATCTGGGGTTAATTTTAGTGTAAGGTGACAGGTAGTGGTCCAGTTTCTGCTTTCTGCACATTGCTAGCCAGTTTTCCCAACACCATTTATTAAACATG
>CAUYQU010047565.1:0-15905 GCA_963574635.1 Cheracebus regulus | reverse complement strand
GCTGTGTCTTTCTTTCTCCTTTTCTCTCTTTTTCTAAAATCTCTTCCTCTTTCTTTCTCTTTCATTTTTTTCTTTCTCTTGCAGTTTCTTTCTTTCTCCTTTTCTCTCTTTTTCTAAAATCTCTTCCTCTTTCTTTCTCTTTCATTTTTTCTTTCTTTTGCTGTTTCTTTCTTTCTCCTAAAAAAAAAAAAAAGAAATTGAAATTATATTAATAAAGTTAGATTTAAAATTGGGCATTATAGCTATAAAAGGCAAAAGTATTAAGACAGGGTCCCTGGCCTTAAGAAACTTGTGACCTGGAGGGTAAAACAGTTACAGATAAGTAACTACAGAGTGTGTCTACGTAGTTTGGAAACAGAGGCAAATATATAATGGCCTAAGGACATTGTTATTAAAAATGTATCTATATTTCCAGACATTCTGGACACCTAGAGTGATACAGGATGATAAAAATTAGAATACAAGTATGTATAAAGAGTGATGGCAAACTCAAGGAAGACACATATAGCTGTGCTGGTGGTTAGAATGATGATCTTGGATAAAATGTAACTCCATGGATATCCAAGTGAGGCTTTGTAAAATACAGAGATAAAGAAGCCATGCCAGTTTAAGAGCATTAAAGAAATCCCTCAGCTTGACCTAGAAAATGTCCCTCAATAAGAGAAACAGACAGATCTAGCTGAATAGCTGGCAGCTTTCACTTCTTATGGCCATGCTGAGTTAGTTGGAATCATTTTAGCATTGCAAGATAGATTGCTCTACCTTGTGGTAGTACAAGCTGGAGGGTGGTAGTAGTCAAAGCAACTCATATAATACCATCTTTAGGCTTACAGTCTGACTCATAATTTCCTTTCCATAATTTTATTTTTATCCTTTCCATAATTTTAGAGTTAAAAATATCTGCATGGGCCAGGTGCAGTGGCTCACATCTGTAATCCTAGCACTTTTGGGAGGCTGAGGCAGGTGGATCACCTGAGGTCAGGAGTTTGAGAGCCTGGCCAATGTGGCGAAACTCTGTCTCTATTAATAGCACAAAATAGCCAGGCGTGGTTGTGGGCGCCTGTAATCCCAGCTACTTGGGAGGCTGAGGCAGGAGAATTGCTTGAACCTGGGGTTGGGGGGTGCATAGGTTGCAGTGAGCCAAGATTGTGTCACTTCACTCCAGCCTGCGCGAAAGAGTGAAACCCCATCTCAAATATATATATGCACGATATTGATTAGCTCAGGAAGCAATAGGAGCAGGTAGGGAAGGTGTATTAAGACTCCATTCCAGGGCTGTTCCACTTGTTAAGCAGTTAATATACTGCTTTCTAGTGCTCTGCCAGAGGAATGAGGGGGTGAGACTGAAATACACCCTGTGCTTTATAGCTGTGTGCCCTATTGTGGAGCTGCACCCATCAGGAAGGGATGTTTTTTCCTAATTCACACAAAGCCCTGTGTAGTCTAAGACAGCTGTTTTCTTCCTGGTTTATCTTCAAGTGCCTAGGATAATGTATGGTACAAGAACTGGTTGGCAAGCTAAAAGAAACTTAAGATAGTTTTCCAGATTTAAGCATTTTAAAGTAAAAAAGATCACTCTGGGGCGGTACAGTGGCTCATGCCTGTAATCCTAGCACTTTGAGTGGCCAAAGCAGGCAGATCATTTTGAGCTCATGATTCAAGACTAGCCTGGGGAACACAGTGAGACCCCATCTCATTTTTTTTTTTGGAAATAAAAAAAATTTAAAATGCCCAGTCTGATTTAAAACCTTGTAATTCAAAATATCTTCATGTTTGCCTCATAACTATAAGGAAACATTTTTCGTGCTTCCTCCTGGTAAAAACTGTAGAGAAGGGGAGAGCAGGTAACTAAAAAGAAACATCTTGTTGCTATCCCAGAAATAGAAATTTATCCTTTAGTCATCTAGAAATAACCTTTATTATGTTGTACACAAAAGATTAATTCATTTAAAAACTTCAATAAAGATATGAAGTTATATGAGGTTTGGTGATGGTTAATAAATTCATGTTTGGTTTTAGTATTGTCTAAGTTCCTATCTATCCTCAAATACGTTTCATCCTAAAAGGACAGTAATGGCTGTACCTAGGAACTTTAAGTTGAAGACCTTTTTTTCTTGATAGTATTTAGATACTCCACTGCATCCTAGATTCTAGTGTTAAGAAGACTGGTCTAATTATTTTTTGCAGTTAACTTGTGATTTACGTGGAGGTTTTAAGTTAAGAACTGGAAGAGGAAAAGTGGAGAGCTATTACTGAGTTGCTTTTTCAGATCACTATGTTCCAAGATTTCCTCTCAAGAGGAATTCATGAAGTAGGCATTTTTTAAATGTGCTCTTAAGATTTAAAAATTTCATTGGTTGTTTCATACATCATGTATGAAGACTGGCCACTGATTATGTCACAACTTTATTTGTTTGAATTATTTGTGGTTTACTATTGTCATTAATATGTTTGTCCTTTTTTGTAGGTGAAGCTTTATTCTAAGAGTATTTGTTTCATCTAGTTTATGAGCCCAAATGATATAGACTCTAAATGTTACAGCAGTGGTGAAAGACTGGTAAGTATATAATGTAATAAATATTAATCATCAGTATACTTGATTCTGAAGGCTTGAAACTACAAAATTATGTGACATTCATTAAACCTCAAAGTTAAAACCACTAAACTTTTCTTAATAGAGATGGATGTATAGTTTGTGGTTTATTCATACAATGGTATATTGCATGATAGTTTAATAGAATGAACATATAACATTCAGAGGAAAAAGCAAAGTTACAAAAAGATACATACAGTATACTATTTGTATCTGGTTGTTGGCTATAACCTCATGTTATATATTCTTTGTTTCTGAGTACTTTAAATATTAGAAAAAATTTAAGGAAAATACCATGCAATCATCTTTTCAGTTGACACTAAAAATGGCTGAAAGTCATTCAATTGAATTCAATATTTCTGTTAGGAAAAGGTGAATACTTCCTAATGTACAAAGCAAAAATGTCCCCATCACCACAACCGATGTTGTTCTGTTAGTGCAAACTAATACAATTAGATAGAATAATGGAAATTGCATGAATATTGGATAAGATAATTCAGAATTTTTGTTGTTTATAGAGAATTATATCTGGGAAATTCAAAATAGTAAGCTCAGAAAGAAGTTTAGACATATGATTACTATATCAAAATAAATCCACTTCTTATGTGCCTATTATATGCCAGTTTTAAATCCTAGAATATATAATGGAAAAAAAATCCCATTCATCATAATGGCAAAAATATAAAGCACCTTGGAGTAAACCTAACAAGAAATATGTAAAACCTACCCTATGAAATTAACAGCAATTTCTACTTCAAGGAAATAAGATAAATGTACAAGTAGTATAAGAGTGTTCATTGTAGCTTTATGATAATAAAAAGCTAGAAATAATCTGTTCAAAAATAATCTATATCAAAAATAAGTAAACTATAATATAATGCAATATATGTAACATTTACACGTAGCTATTAAAGAGTGAGAGAATAGATCATGTATATAATCTAGCCTATTCACATAAACATGTATATAATGTACATTTTTAAATCAGGAAAAAACATACATTTCTGCTTAGATTATAATCCTTTTTACTCATATGGCATCTTGTGTTTTTAGAAAGAAAGATTAAAATATTTCTTTATTAACTGTCATATCTGAAAATTTTTATTGATTTCCATTATCTTAATTTCTAGAAGATAGACTTAACTATTCCCATCATTTTTTAGTTTTTCACATTTTTAATATTTCTAAAGTTGCAGTGTGTCTTGCAATGGATGGTGTCTTACAAGCACTCGTGAAGTAATTGACCTGGCCTGCACATGAGTGCACTTGGTCATAGACTTTCACATTGTCAGTGCTTCAGGAGACTTTTATGCATTGCTGGTACTATACCTGTTGAGTTTTAAATGTTTTCCTGAAACTTTCTGCTGATACCATCTGGTAAGATCAAGAAAGCATCAGCATATAAACTTAAAGAATGACATTAGTAGCTTTGAAGGAAAATGTTGGAAACAGTAGTGCAGTACTCTTAAATGCTGTGTCATGAATGTTCCTGATGGTCCAGAAGGTGGTATTGTAGGGAAATTTTATGTGATAAGAAACATTGTGTCATAGTTTAATTCTTTTTTAGTGGTGTGCTAAATAATTAGTTGTCCTAAAATTATTAACAGATTTAGTGAAATATATTAAAGTTGGATAAATATGAACTGAATATAAATTAGGTTATTGGATTTATTGAATAATTTTACTTTATGAAAGCATATAAAGAACCAATATTAATACATAATAGAAGTTATTGCTGCATTTTAGAATAATGAGAGATGTATTTTATACTTTTTGTCTTCTTTCTAATGTTCAAAAATATTAAACATAATAATGTTTATTATACTAAGAGAGAGTTACTGTAATACCTAGAATTCTAATGAAATCAGAGGATTAAACTATGAGATCCCAGAATGAACAGGAATTAAGGTAGTATTAGGAATTTCTCTGGTATTTCCCTTTCATGTTTATCTGCTTCTCTTTGTATCCCTTTGGTTTATTTTTACTCAGTTGGCTTCTTCTGACCCTCAGCTACCTCATAATGACTACCACAGCCCCATCTCTATGTGACCTTTGAGCACATCAACTATATCCCTATAGTTTAAATTCCCGAGAGAGAAAGAAAACCTGATTAGTCCAGTTCCTCCTTGCAAGCCACACTATGCAAGTCAAATCTTGTGATGAGCATGGATTGTAGCTGAATTGAGACCCAGAGCCTAACTGCCTCTTGGCAAGAGGCATAGTCCATATGCCACTGCCCTCTCAGCAGATACTATGGGGAGCGCTTCCCCGTGAAGCAGGTGAAGGGAGGTGAGGCAATACATGTCTTATTTAACTTAACATCTCTAAGTTAAACATTTTTTATAGGTTACGGGATACCTCAAAATTACTTTTAGCCCAAAGATGAAACTATTTTGAAACTCTTTGGGGATTTTGTTGTTCATGGCTTTTCCCTTCTGAAAATTTGTACATTTTCCTCTGTATTTATGTTCCCCCATTCTGTTTGCTGTACTTTATTTTCCTTAATCTTAAAATGTCACGTTACCCTTTATTTGATTCAAATATGTTGTAAGAAGTGAAGTGGCATAACTTTAGCTGTTAGAATTATTCAGTTTTTATTCACCTGATTGGAAATCCTTTTTGTTAACTGAACTTTGATGTTTGGGGAGGATGGGTCAGTAATTGTGGGCTCTATCAACTGAAAAATGGTTTATATTTTTTAAATACCTATTTATCCATTATAAAACACATAAAGCAAGATCATTTTATAAGTAATGGGTTTATTTTTATTCTATTTAAGAAAGAAAGTCTTCTCTCTTAAAAAGAGAAAATGTCTTCTGTCCAGGTGCTGTGGCTTACCCATTCTCAGCTATGCTCAGGTATTTCAAACCTGGTACTCATTTCTGCCATGGCAGAAATTGTTTAAGAAGCACCTGACTAGGTCAGAACAAAGCCTGAAAATATTAAAGGGTTAAGTACCAATTCCCAGTAATTTTAAGCCAATCTTCAGTTAGAAACAAACAACAAAAACACATAGTTTTAAAAGTAAATTTGTATTTGTTTTCCTAATCTTTTTTTTTTTTTGGTAATATTTATTTTATAGCTCTGTCATGAGCACCGACAGTAACTCATTGGCACGTGAATTTCTGACTGATGTCAACCGGCTTTGCAATGCAGTGGTCCAGAGGGTGGAGACCAGGGAGGAAGAAGAAGAGGAGACGCATATGGCAACCCTTGGACAGTACCTTGTCCATGGTCGAGGATTTCTGTTACTTACCAAGCTAAATTCTATCATTGATCAGGTAACATTTTTGTATCAGATACCTACTTTCATTAGAATATGACAGTTAACTATAGCTACATGGTTTTGGATTACATAGTTTCTGAAGTCTCCTTGAGATAAAATCCAATCTTTCACATTATTCCACCCAAAAAAAGCAGACCTATTTATAACCATATTGTTTATTTGGATACTTTCAAAATGTCTGACATATCTTAGAATTATGAATGGCCATAAGAACTAAATGGTTTCATATATACTATGCTTTTTATCCTAATATTAGTGAGATAACTGTGGTTGTTAGTAGAGATATAAGATATAATCTTATATCCTTTTTTCTTATGTCAGAAACATGATGAATTTGCATTTTAATAAATATCAAATATGTTTTTTTTTTTTTTTTAGAATAAAAAGAATGAGAGAGAGAAACAAATATGTTTTTGAAAAATTTTTGGAGGTTGCTCATTCTGGAGTGAAAGCAGAGAGTCCTTTTAACGAATAATTACTGAGTCCTTTAGCTTTTATACATCTAGTGTTTCAAACATTGTTGTTTTTTGCTTAAAGTGTGGTTTGACCGTATGGTTTTGCTGTTTTCCTGCTATAGAATTAACAGAGTTTTAAAACTAGTTGAGACAGATGTTTTCATCTAACCTTCTGTTACAGATGAGAAAACAGATCCAGAAACATTAGGTACTCACATAAATTAATTTTAAGGCCAAATGTGATTTATTTCTTTATTTCATTTTAGTAGAAAATGAATAATTATTTTGTGAATGAAAAACTCTACAATCTGTTTTCGGTGGACTAGTTAATATAGTTAGTTGAAAAAATAATAAAGTGTTTATAACACGAATATGATGGATATTTTTAACACTTTGAATGTTATCAGATTTAGATGTAAAATTGGCCATTATTAAATAACATTTCTTTGCTATGAAAGCATTTTGCTAATAAATACACATGTTGAATAAATATGGAGACTAAAACAGTACCTCTGTTTTCACTATAAGTGAAGGAATCTAGCAAATACAAATTAGGAAGCGTTTGTTCTCTGTGGTATCCACTTGTCATTTGAATTTTTCAGGACATTTGTAGGTTTATGGTTTTTTCTGAGACAGAGCCTCGCTCAGTCACCCAGGCTGGAGTGCAGTGGTGTGATCTCAGCTTACTCCATCGTCTGCCTCCAGGTTCAAGTGATTCTCATGTCTCAGCCACCTAAGTAGCTGGGACTACAAGCTGGGACTACAATTTAATCCCAATCAAAATAATAAGAACAGCATTATTGAGATATAATTTACATATCATAAAATTCACCCATTTTATGTGTACAATTCAGTGGCTTTTAGTGTAATCACAGATATGTGCATCTATCACCACAGTTAATTTTAGAATATTTTCATCACCTCCAAAAGAAATTCCATACCCTTTTGCTATCATTTCCCTATCCCTTCCATCCCCTTATCTCTAAGCAACCACTGCTCTACTTTCTATCTCTCTAGATTTTATGCTTTCTCATTTATGTCATAAAATATCTTTTAATGTGTTATTAAATGACTGAAATCATTCTTTTCATAACAGCAGCAATAATTTTTCTTATGGGAATATTTTGCCAGTCTGTAGTGTTATTCATTCTAAGAGAATATGAAGCCACTTGCCATTTAATCATTTGAGTTGTATGCATTTGGCTATTATGAATAAAGTTGCTTTGAACATTCCTATAAAAGTATTTGGGTATGTTTTTATTTCTCCTGGGTAAATATCTAGGCATACAATTTGTGGGCAAAGGGTAGTGTCTGTTTAATTTTGTAAGAAACTGCGAAACTCTTTGCAAAGTAATTGTATCTTTTCATCCTTACCAGCAGTGTATGAGAATTCCAGTTCTATATCCTCTCTAATATTTGATATTGCCAGTATTTTTAGTGTTAGTCATTCTAAGTGAATATGAAGTAGTATCTCATCGTAGGTTTAATTTGCATTTCTCTGGCAATTAATAAGCACTTAATTAATAAGCACTAATTAATAAGCACTTTTTCATGTGCTTATTAGTCATTTGTATAGCTTCCTTTGTGAAGATCTGTTTAAGGAACGTTTTGTGCCATTTTTGAGTTCAGATGACTTGCTTATTGTCCAATTGTAGCAGTTCTTTATGTATTCCAGATACAAGTCATTGTTGGCTTGCCTTTTCATTTTTTTAACAGTGTCTTTAGAAAATCAGATTTTTTTTCTTTTGTAAATAGTACTTTCCTGTGTCCTAAGGAAACTTTGTCTTATAACCCCAAGGTTGCAAAGATACTCTCCTACTTTTTTTTTCCTGAAAGCTTTCTAGTTATTGCTTTTCTTTTTAGGTCTGTGATCCATTTTGAATTAGTATTTGTGTATGGTGTGAGGTAGGTGTTATGGTTCCTTTCCACCTCCGCCCAATATAGTTATCCAGTTGTTCGAGCAACATTTCTTCTTAAAAGTCTGTTCTTTCCCCATTGAATAACCTTGGCACCTTTGTTGAAAATCAGTTGACCATATATTTATGGATCTCTTTCTAGACTGTATTGTGTTCCACTGATCTTTCATGTAGTTTTTTTACCAGTACCCTGTCTAGGTTACTGTAGTTTTATAAAAATAAGTTTGGAAATTAGGTGTTGTAAGTTCTCTAATTTTGTTCTTGTTTTTAAAGAAAGTTTGGCCATTCTAGATCCTTCATATTCTACATACATTTTAGAATCAATTTGTTATTTCTACAAAAATGCATACTAGGATTTCAGTTGGGATGGTATTAAATCTATAAATCAATTTAGAGAGAATTGACACTTAACAATATTGAGTTTTCTAATCCATGAACATGGTATAAAACTCTAAGATTCCTTAGGATTTTATATGTCATCTGTGAGTAATGACAGGTTTACTTTTTTCCCAGTTTGTATGCCTTTTATTTTGCTTTCTTGACTTTTGCACTGGCTTCTAATATAAAGGCATATGGAAGTAGTGAAAGTAGACATCCTGGTTTAGTGTCTGACCTAAGGAAAAGCCTGAGGTATTTCACCATTAAATGTGATATGAACTCCCAGTTTTTCTTAGATGGCTTTTAACAGAATGAGAGAATTTTCTTCTATTCCCAATTCATTGAGAGTTTTTATATTGAATGGATATTGAATTTTGTTAAGTGCCTTTTCTGCATCTGTTGAAACTATCGTATGATTTTTCTTTTTGTTTCGTAATGTAGGTGAGTTATCTTGATAGTTTTTAAATGTTTGCATTCCTGGGATAAACTCCATTTTGTTCATAATGTATTATACACAGAAATTTTAATCTATTTATTCTTAGGGAAAAATATTCTGTTTAAATATCAAAAACATTCTTTTTAATGGTTAAAGATGACAAACTTGAAGTTTATACAAGTTTTTTAAGAAACTTTGCTCAGTGTAAAAAGCAACAATTATATTTGAGTTTTTTCTTTCTTTTTCTTCTTCTTCTTCTTTTTTTGAGACAGAGTCTTACTCTGTCACCCAGTCTGGAGTGTAACAGCACGATCTCAGCTCACCACAACCTCTGCCTCCCGTGTTCAAGAGATTCTCCTGCCTCACTCTCCCAAGTAGCTGGTATTATAGTTGCATGCCACTACGCCTGACAAATTTTTGTATTTTTAGTAGAGATAGGGTTTCACCATGTTGGCCAGGCTGGTTTTGAACTCTTGACCTCAGGTGATCCACCCACCTCAGCCTCCCAAAGTGCTAGGATTACAGATGTGAGCCACCACGCCCGCCCAGCACTTAATATCTTTGCTTTTAATCTCAACACCCATATCAACTAGATGAGTGTCTTTAGTTGGTCACTTAATTGCTCCAGAGCACAGTATCCTCATCAGTAACATAAGGACATTCAGCTGGATGACTTAAGGGATCCTTCCAGTATAAAAATTATCTCCGTGTAATATTTGAAAATAATGTTTTCTGGTTTCTTCTATGTCCTGTTGCCAATACAATATATCAGAATTGGACTAGTATACATGACCATGTGTTATAAATACTACTTTGTAAAATTTCAGTGATACATAATTTCCATACCTGTCGCACTCTGTGGATGTTTTATAAAGTTGTTACTTATGTTGCTGAGTAAAATATGAAGTTTTACTGAAAGATTATACATCTATGAACAAAATATAATTCAAACATTATAAATAGGTTTTTTTTTTTTTACCTTTGGATATTTTCTATGTAGGAGAGTACTTTATTCTTCCTACATTTTTGTAGTGGTATCACTTTAATGTATAGTACTGCATAAATGGCCTACCTATAGTGGTGTATAAAATACATAGAAAAATATCAGCCCTCTAAAAGTGTGGGTACAGTTTATTCACTGCTTTATTCAGCAGACCATTAAGTACCTACTATGGGCCAGCACCTCTGCTAGATGTGGAGATGAAAGGACAGAGACTGTTTACCAGGAGCTCTTAGCTTTTGAAGAGATAAATAAATGATGACAAAACAGTGTAAAAAGTATTTGGTGAATGTAGTGGAGAGGGTCATCAGGAACTGCTTCTTAGATATTGACATCCCTAAGTAGGAATTGGCAATGGAAAGAGGCAGGAAACACCGGACCAGAGGAATTGCATATGCAAAAACACTGGGGGATAGAGAAAACACAGCATGTTTAATGAACTACAAGTAGTTTAGTGAACTTACAGCAAAGGCTGAACTTTGCTTTGCTTTTTGTCAAAAGGAGATTGGCTAGTGAGAAGACCTGAAGGGCAGAGGCCATGACATGGCAGTCTTGTATACCGTTTTAAGAAGTCTTAATTTTATTCTGAAAACATTGGGGAAATTTTTAAGCAAGGGAATAGGCAATGAGAATTATTCTTCAGATTTAACAAGTGAGTTAAATTGGCAAGAGCTGTTTCAATAGGAGAATAATGCAACTTTTAAATGTAGTAAAGATAATAGTCAGTGAACATTAATTTACTATATCTAGTTCTACAGTTTCTGTTCACACACAAACCTAGATCTATCTATGCATGATTGGTCTGACAGGAATGAGAGAGTGTGGGGGGATGTTGGCATTCCTACTTCTTGGAGCAGTGAGAGTATGGTTGCAGTGGAAATCTTAACTACTGGACAGTGGTGCTACCCATAGAGAGTAGTAGATAATTCATTGAATTATCTCTCTTTAACACCCAGACTGATCGAAGCAATGAATATGTCAGTTGATTGTGGTGTAACAGACTATGTTCCTAAACGTAGTGGCATAAAACAATGATTCCTTTGCTCGTGATTCTATGAGTTGGCAGTTTAGACATGGCTCAGCTGGAATGGCCACTTTGGCTCCTTGAGGTATCAGCTGGTCCTACATCTGAATTTACAGTCAGTTAGCAGATTAACTGAGGGCTGTTGGGTGGGGCTGTTGGCCAGACTGCCTCAGTTCTCATCCACATGGCCTCTCATCTTTCAGTAGGCTAGACCCAGCTTCTTTACATGATAGTGGAAACATTCCAAGAGGGTGCAGAAGCTGCAAGAAGTCACATAACAACATGCTGATCACATTCTATTGGTCAAAGCTAGTCACAAGGCCAGCTCAGATTTAAGGGATGGGGAAATAGACTCTATCACTTGATAGGAGGAACTGCAATTAATTTGTGGCTGTGTTTAACCCACCATAGTCTCTTCTCTGGCCAAAATTATTATTGTTCCTCCTATACTCACTCCCCTCTAGGCCTCTTGAAGTATTACTCCATCATGGCATCAAGCTTGAAGTTGATGATCTCATGGTATGCATCAGTTCTGGTTACACATGAGGCTTTCACATGTAGTAATTTTGTTGAAGCTCTTCTTGATTGAGAAACTTGTGAATTAATTATACAGGTTATCTTCTCCCCGTATACACTAAATACAATGAGATAGGAACAAGTTTATTGCAATAAGGAGAGGGACAGGAGAAGAACATAGGGATCTCTTGGCCATGGCAGTCCTGGAATCCAGTCAGCACATGTTGTCATGGCCCCTGTTCTAGGGGTTGTGAATATGTTTTTCTTCAGTGGTAGTGGTTCCCCAATCCATGTTTCTCCAGGACTCTTGGTTCCACCCCATGAGGTGTCTTCTCCTTTCTGTAACAGCCCATAATATACAGCTTTCTCTCTGCTTCCTGCCTGTTGAAGAGTGGGGGCCTACAGGCCTCTTTTCATTTTGAACTGTATCCTATCCCTTTTGGGCCAAGCTATTAGTATTTTTAATAATACAACTTTCTTTAAAATGTTGTGAGTTTCTTGTGAATCTTAATGGGGTTCAGTCTATGCCTCAAAAGCCACATCTATAATAGTCTTTGAGACAGCCCTCTCTGCTTTGTGTAGAACAGTCCCGTGAAGATTCCTAGTAATACTTTTGTCTAGGTGATGGGGCCTACTAGGTACCACCTAAGTCTTTCTGGAGTCTTAACAAAGAGTATTATGGCCATTTAATAACCACTCTTTGCTTGTAGGGGAGATGGGGCAGAATGGGGCTGGTTGAGCAAACTACGGTCTGCAGGCCAATCCTATTGCTATTGACTTGTTTTTGTACAATGTACAAGCTAAGAATAGTTTTTTATTTTTAAACAGTTGTTAAACAGAAGAATATGCAACAGAGACCATATATGGCTCACTAAGTCTAAAATATTTACTATCTGGCCCTTTACATATAAAGGTTGCAATTCCTAGTCTAATTCAAGAAAAACTGTTAGCATAATGTTTATCACTGGGAAAAACAGTACATATGACATAATTATCCAGACTCATCAAAAACATTTGACGGGCCGGGCACAGTGGCTCTTGCCTGTAATCCCAGCACTTTAAGGGGCTGAGGCGGGTAGATCACAAGGTCAGGAGTTTGAGACCATCCTGGCCAATATGGTGAAA
Organism: Cheracebus regulus; assembly: GCA_963574635.1. Classification (NCBI taxonomy): domain Eukaryota; kingdom Metazoa; phylum Chordata; class Mammalia; order Primates; family Pitheciidae; genus Cheracebus; species Cheracebus regulus. Next base: position 3,176 of record CAUYQU010047565.1, on the reverse strand, counting down.
CCCTCTCTCTACTAAAAATACAAAAATTAGCTGGGCGTGGTGGCTTGCACCTGTAGTCCCAGCTACTTGGGAGGCTGAGGCCAAAGAATCGCTTGAACCCAGGAGGCAGAGGTTGCAGTGAGCTGAGATTATGCCACTGCACTCCAGCCTGGGCAATAGAGCGAGACTCTGTCTCTGTCTCTGTCACACACACACACACACACACACACACACACACAAATCATTTGACAAAAGGTCTAAAAACAAGCATAGAATAGAGGATTTTTTTCATGTACAACGGAATATGAAAAGAAGAATAGAAGACAGGGTCTCAAAAAAAAAAAAAAAAGACTCTCACCCAGGTTGGAGTGCATTGGTGTGATCTCAGCTCTCTGTAACCTCTGCCTCCCAGGCTCAAGCAGTCCTCCCACCTCAGCCTCCCAAGTAGCTGGTACTACAGGCATGCACCACTATGCCCAACTTATTTTTGTATTTTTTGTACGGATGGGGTTTCACCGTGTTGCCCAGACTGGTTTTGATCTCAAGCAGTCCACCTGCCTTGGCCCCCAAAGTGTTGGGATTATAGGCATTAGCCACCAATAATATTTTTACTAAGTTCTACATCGGACCAATACAAGCATAATCCTTTATTGCTATTTCTATTTGATATTATGTTTTAAATACATGTAGTGGTAAAGTGGAATATGAAAGTAATGATAGCTAAATGTGGGCAAGATGGAGAAATAAAAATACTATTTTTAAAGTAATGTGTACAGAAAAATCTAAGAACTCATCCAGAAAACTATTCAACAGTTATAGAGTATAAGGCAGATTTTTTTAAGCTGTAGCCATATAGCTAGAAAAGGAAAGAAAAAGATCCTATTTGTAGTACTAATGTAGAAACTTTCATATATGTGTATATATACATATATTAGACATAATTATAAAATTCTGTGAGAAGAAATACTTGACTTCAAGAGTCCATACACGTAGATTCCTGCTTGTGCATGGAAGATCACATTTAATTAGATTTAATGTAATACAAAAGTACCTGTTAGGTATTAGGCTGGGTGTGGTGGCTCACCACTGTAATCCTAGCACTTTGGGAGGCCGAGGCCAACAGATTGCTTGAGCCCAGGAGTTCAAGACCAGTCTAGGCAACATGGCAAAACCCCATCTCTACAAAAAAATACAAAAATTAGCCAGGTGTAGTGGCACATGCCTGTAGTCCCAGCTACTTGGGAGCCTGGGTCAGGAGGATCACTTGAGCCTGGGTGGTGGAGGTTGCAGTGAGCCATGATTGTGCCACTGAACTGCAGCCTGGGTAACAGAGTGAAACCCTGTCAGAGAGAGACAGAGAGAGAGAGAGAAGGAGAGGAAGAGGAGGGAAGGAAGGAAGGAAAGGGGGAAAGAGGGAAGGAGGGAAGGGAAGGGAAGGGAAGGCAAGGGAGAGGGAAGGGAGAGGAAGGAGAAAAGGAAAGCAAAAAAGAAAAGAAAAACCTATTAGCTTTCTATCACATTCTGGATAAAGTCCAAGGTCCTTATGTCATCCAGAAGTCCTTGAACTCTAGCAATCTGGTGCCCATCTACCTTTGCAGCTTCTTAGACATCAGTCCGGTTTGTGATCTAAGTAAGCGCTTTGACTCACTTGTGCATTCTCTTCCATCCTGCCACTTCTACTTCTGAATGGCTAGGATAGGCAATTAGTTTAAAACCCAGTCTAAACAATAGTTATGAAAACGGCCAGTGCCTGGCACCTTGTTGATACTTGAAATACGTTTGTTGAATGGAAGAATTACTTCAATGAAAGTTATTTTACTGTTTGTTGTTTCTATGGGGAGTTTTAAAAAGGTGTAACAGTTGTTTTCCCTGTAGAAAGGAAGACATAAAAGGGTAAGTATTAAATATGAGTGGAATGTTATTAGCTGATTTCTCTTGATTGGGTGGTCTAGCAATAGCCAGGGAATGATCAGTTCATGGCATGTATTGTCTAATAGGCACATTGGGAACTTTCCACTTGGATGGCATCAGGGAACACCTCATTTCCCTGGATTCTGTGACTATTGCATGTACATAGGACCTTCGTAGATAAGATCTTGGTTTGAAATAGAGGGCTGCAAGTTCTAATTTGCCAGGGTATCCACAAATTAAAAGTAAGGGATTTTATCACTTCTAAAAGGACAGAATGACAAATGTGGTTTTTTGGGGGGACTAGAAAGGATAAATCTGGTAATTAATGATACCCAGATACTAATAAAAAAGTAATACATCCAGAGAATTGAAGAGAACTTTCCAATAATGAAATATGTTTGAAATTATGGTAATCAAATGTGAAACAAAGACTTGTTTCCCCCAGTGCTATATTGGGCAGCAGGGTAGTACAGAATGTTCTCTTCAGGACTACAATTCCAGTAGAGGGTCCAAAAAACAAAAATCTGCACTTGCCTCAGTCTCATTCTTTCAAGGCCCATGGTTTACAAGAACTATCTCACTTGGTGAAATGGGGGCAACAAGCATGTTCTTCCTCTCTCTTGAGAGAGAGAAAACAGCAATCTTGGGTTGGTGTGGGAGGAGAAGCTCCACAGAAGAGTTATTGCTGGATCTGAGCCTTGAAGGTAGTTGAGAAGCCCTTAGCTAAGTTGGAAGGACCTTGTGTCATGCAGAGCTCTGCCAGGAGTCCGGAATGTCTAGTCACGCAGCAGTGATGATTTGCCAGTAACTCTTATGGAGCAAGGGCTAAATTATCAGTACATCATGTCTGTAGCACTTTCTCCGAACCTTGAGGTTTCTGCAAACTCCATTAGAATGCTATTAGTTCACCTGCTAAATATAAAGCCTCAGATTAGGAGAACTCTACAGAAAAGATGTGCCAAAAATTGGTTTATCTTTTTAAAAAAATGTATATTTTTATTGGCATCTTTAAAAATATTGAGGTATACTGGATATGAGCTATACATGGAAATGTTATCTATACATCTTTAAAAGTCTTACTATTTGGAAGTAAAGCACATGGAAATGGGGCCCTTTTGTATGTTTTATTTTGCATCTAAAATTTTTTTTTTTTTAAAGAAAAAAATGAAAGAGAAAGAAAGAGGAAGAGATTTTAGAAAAAGAGAGAAAAGGAGAAAGAAAGACACAGCAAAAGAAAGAAAAAAAGAATGAAAGAAAGAGGAAGAGAAAGAGGGAGAGAGAATGGG